>JAXDDW010000122.1:407500-555000 GCA_034670385.1 Hoplostethus mediterraneus | reverse complement strand
TTCAACATTCGCCAAATAATCAGTGTTGTGTTGTAGTGACTTTCTTCATTTCAGCTGGTGGTGGAAACAAGAGGCTGAATCTTGAGACAAGGTGCTGGGTTTAACTACGGTAAATTCCACCATATACACCTCCTTGCTCTCGCTACACACACACACACACACACACACACACACACATGCAGATACCATATGGCTGTGACTGAATGGGGCTACACACGGTCAATCTGCATAATCACACAACAAAGCAGCCGTTTTTTGTGCGTGTGTAGAGAAAGCTGCCACATCAGTCAAGGCAGCCAACACACACACACACACACACACACACACACACACACACACACACACACACACACACACACACACACACACACACACACACACACACACTTCTTTTGAAAGGAGGGGTCTGTGCGGTAACTTCAGAGGGTTTTTTTCCACTGTGGAGGGGGTGGGGTGGGAGTGAGGAGGTTGCAGAGGGGGAGTCAAATTTCTTTAAAGTCTTGAAAACAGACGGAGAGAAAAGAAAGAGAGAAAGAGAGAGACAGAGAGATCTCCATTCCTTCACTGTTCAGGGAGAAAGTCTTCAGTCCCTGGGCCGGTCATTTATCATTCTCTCTCTTCTCTCTTCTAGAAGGTAAAAATGTTGCTCACTTTTCAGTGGCTTGGCAGCCTCACGTCAAACACACACACACACACACACACACACACACACACACACACACACACACTTCTCACAAACACTGTTCCTTCGACGTTCGTTTTAAATGATGCTGATCATCGAAATGAGTTATTCTCCTGAAACACGATCCAAACAATCCAAGTACGACACGTGTTCACAATATCGGCATTTAGAATAACTGCAGAGACATACTGACAATCATACCACGTACTGACATGTACAGTAGAAGAACACCAGAACCTCTCCAACTTGTACTCCTTGAGTATTTCCATAGTGTGTACACTGGGTGTCTCAATAAGATGCGCTTCTATGTCTGGCCATTTAGTTGGATCACACGCAGGATCTGGCAGGTTAGTTTCTCTACGAGCCATGAAGGCATTAAATTGTTCAACTCGCTAGTTAGCTAGATAAGCACAAATGAATTCCAAGACATGTCCACACGATGGAGAATGCTTATCTCTTCTTCACCTTTCTTTGGTGGTACGCTTGAGGAGGTGTGCTTCATGCAGTGCATGATAAAAAAATAAGACCTCTAATAACTGTATTAAGATATTGTTTTTAATACATACTTTTCCAGGCCTGTGTGTGTCCAGTGTTTGTAACAGGGGTCTGGGGCTATAAGAATTACCCTGTGAGTGATATAAAGGGGCCATTCGGTACTTTTTTGGTGAAGTATGGGAAGTATGAGCCCACCTTAGCAACAACTGGAGATTTGGGATGGGAGCCCTGTGAAGTTTGATGGAAGGTCTGCATTGCTCAGCTATGGAACAGATCGGCTTAAAGAATATTCAGTTGGGATAAACAAGCAAATGGGTCTGGGGCAAGAGACATTTTCCACATGCTTTTTTTTTTTACACAGGAAAAGATGGACATCCACTTATTACAGTTTTTTTTGATTGCTTTGACTCAATTTGCACAACAGAGTTTCAATGTGCAAAACTCTTAACACAGAATGCTATACTGCTCATTTTGGGCTCAAAATCTAATATAGCATGCAAAATCTAAATACCGGTGTCAAATGAGAGAATATTATATGCAAATGTTTATCATAGCACCAGAACATTGGATATGTTCATCGTTGAAGTTTAATCATTGGTGCATTTTCAAATACAATGGCCATTATCAAATAATGCGGTCAAACACTAAATAATTGTCATCAAAAAAGACTCTGCAAGGAAATGAGGAAATGACCCTCATAAGTAATTCAAATGAAGTACAGCAAGCATCCCCTGTGATAGACTGAGGTATATATATAGCTTGTGTTTTTATGGAAGACAAACAAAATATTAGATTACAGTAGATTACTGTATATGAAAGAAATCATACAGTAATGCAGTAAACTCAACTGAATTTTACAGTAAAAACAAAACAACAGTAAAAGCAAAAACAACAGTAACAAAAAACAAAACAAATGCATTTCAGTGCTTAAGCAGCATTTTGCCTCTGCTGCATTTGGCCACAGAATCGGCCTCATCGGCTCCATATTGTCAGAAACTGCTATTCAGGTTTCTAAGCAGCCTTATATGTAGTGGTGATGAGATTATCAATTGTGTTGCAATGCTACTAACCTGGGTAAGGTTGCTGGAAGTAATGAGACATGGCTACAAACTGATTTAGTGACCTGCATTTGTAGTAATAAGCATTTGAACATTGTTGTAATGTTAGGTGGCTGTACTCTGAGGATGGAGCAGATGATTTAGAGTTTTGCACTTTGTATGTCAGCATAGGATGTAGTGTCTTAGAGTATGAATTTTGAAAGTCAGTTTGGCACTTTGCATTTTGAGTTTTGTACATTGAAATTCTGCTGTGCAAAATGAGTCAAAGCAATCGAAAAAAAACTGTAACAGAGGCATTTCATAACGTTAAAGAAGAATGGGTACCTTGCAGAGAACTATGTTTTTTATGACCTGCCTGAGAAAAAAAAGATTGCTCTGTGCCCAACTGAGATCGGGAATTTTGAAACAGGACGTTATGTTTATTTGACAACGTTATATTGTCCTTTTCCTTTTTTAGCAAATCAAAAGTGAAAAATGTAGAGATATTGAACATTGGCACAAAATCTGTGGCTTCCATCCAAACATAACAGTATCAGAATTGGCCTTCAAAAACCCCATATATGTTGAACCCTGAAAGCTAAACGGGAGATTTATATATATTTTATAGTTGTAAAAGGTTTGTTTATGATTGTAAACACTGACATAAAAATAATAATTTATTAATTTATTTAACAGTGGGTTGCAAAGTTGCAAAGTACCTCTTTTCTATCAAACTTTTCAAGAGTCTGTGGTCAAATCAATTATTGGAGCTATTCTATTCTAGTTTTAACTTGGCATGACCCTGTTTTGTCCATGCTCTCCACCAATTTTATAGACTGATTTGTGATTGCACACATTTAGCCTGCATACAATGAGCAACATCAGCCAGCTTCTCTACACACACACACACACACACACACACACACACACACGGCAAAGACACATAGGCAGATGCACAACGCAAACGTCTTCACACCCAGAAGCAATTTCTTTTCAACAAGAGAAAAAAAAGCCTGAAAGGTAGAAAAAAAAGCCCTTTGAGATGGGTCCTTTCACCCTGACGGAGAGGGGGAGACATAGCGGGAGAGAGAGACAGACATAGACAGAGAGAGAGAGAGACTGCAACCTCCCCCTTTCAATTGGTAAGCATTCAGCCAGAAAGCCCAGGCATTCACATTTCTGTCATTGCTTTCTTTTCCTCTCTCTGTCTCTCTCTCTCCTTCTCTTTCCCTCTACGTTGGAAAAACGAGGTAAACACTAGTAAACCAGACCAACTCGGCAGACAGCAAAACAACCGTCGGATCGCTTTGATGACAACACAACAAAATCAAAAAAATAGAAACAGTGGTGTGGAACAGAAACAAAAGAAAAACAGATTACAGATGTGATGAGATGAAATAAGAGAAAAAGCGAATGGAAAGCAGAGAAAAGAGGAGAAGAGGGTCATTACTGAATAGTCTGTGATGAAGAAAGTCGTTATGTGTTATTGAGAATAGGGGAGAATGGAGGAGGCCTGCATTAGGAGGAGCTGTGGGAGTCTTGGTGAGGGGGGGGAAGGGCAGCAAGGAAAGCTCCCCCACCCCGTCCCTCCTCCCCACACACACACACACACCTCCCTCCATCTCCTTTGGGGCGTAGGGACCCTCCTGGGCTCAACTTCAGATATAACTTTCATGTTGCTATTGCTTCCTTCACTGAGAAAATACAGGGGGTGTCTACAGGTGGTGGGTGTGAAACAGAAGTTTTGATATTGGTTTAGTTGGCAGTTCCCCTATGATTTTCAATTTTTTGGACACCCCAATCATTCACTACAGCGGTTCATTTCACTGATTATCACACCTTCAACCGTAGAGGAAGAATTAAACGGTGAACGGTGGCTGTAGTAGTTGGATGGAATGAAAACCTGCAGACCCTTGGTCCTCCATCACACATGGTTACAGTCAAGACAGTTGCCTTCATAGCAGGTATTCAACCTCCTTGACATTTTGCGGTGTTAAGTATTCATCAATAAAATGTATCTGAATATTCTTGAGATGTCTCTACAACTTGATTGGAGTCCACCTATGGCCAATGCAATTGATTGGACATGATTTGGAAGGAAACAGGTCCCACAGATGGCATGTCAGAGCATGCCATGCCAAGGAACTGCCTGTGTGGAGACATAGATCTGGGGTGGGGTATAAAACAATTTCTAAAGTGTTCTTAGAAATTAGTTAAAAGTAGGCTCAATCATCAGGAAGGGTCAGAGGGTCAGTACTTTCACGGCAACAACAGTGGAGCAAAGCAGAAAGAAAACAGCAAAACAGCAAAACGCGGTGAACATTAGCGTTGTTTCTTTTTATTGAAGATTGGCTGCATTCACCGTCTGATTCATCAACGCCTGTGGTGGCTTTGCAGATGCTATTTCATGGTAGACAGCTCATCAGGATGAGTGACAAGTGTTGGGGTGGGAACTTGACCAACGGAGAAGGGCTGGTTTAGCAATAAACTTTGGCCACCGACTTAATGTTGCGTGGCGGCTGTGGCTCAGGAAGGTAGAGCGGGTCGGCCTCCAATCAGAAGATCATAGGTTCGATCCCCGGCTCCTCCAGTCCACATGTGAACCCCAAATTGCTCCCGATAGTCAGGCCAGCACCTTGCATGGTAGCTCACTGCCATTGGTGTGTGAGTGTGAATGGGTGAATGAGAGGCATATACTATAAGCGCTTTGGATAAAAGCGCTATATACATGCAGTCCATTTACCATGCTTCATTTTGCCTAGTGGCTTAAAAGTGGAGGTGCACTAACAGCATCTGTAGTACGGGATAGTGATTACGTTTCCAAGTACTGCTGGGATCAGCAAATCAAGCTGTCCTGATATCCAGCACTTTGGTGTAATAAAAAACTTTTCGTTTGGGAGGAAAAATGTCTGCAGTGTGGCCACAGTTTGAGCTCAGTAAAAATGATTGTGTATGTACCGAGCTAAGGTTTCTTTTGAGAGAGGCCAAGCAGCTGCATCAAGCTACTACGGATAGACTGAATAATACCTTCAAATTAAAAGCCTAAAATTTCCCACTGTTATTACTGGGGAAAAAGAATAAGTAATGTAGTTATAACTATATGCTGTGAACAGGACGTTTTGGGAAAAAAAACATTTATTACTCAAAAATCTTCTTGACACATTGGTCTACAAGGGTTTATTTGGAAGTTTTGACCAGACATCCTTTTTTCCTATTCTGACTGTCGTCACACTGGTATACAAAGCTAACTGATGTGACAATCAGGGTTCCCACTCCAATCTCAATTTTGAGGGTGCTGCTTTTTGTGAAGAAGAGCTTTCCACTCACATTCAAGAAGTTATATCCTCTAGCCTATGTTTTGTAGCCTATTTCAAATTTTTTGATTTATTTAAGCATCATTTATCATGATAATTTATTTTCATTTGATCAAGGATTGTTACACAATGGTCAGTACATAATTTGATTACATACATAAATAAATACATTGACTTGCATTGTGTTTATCATATCAGTATTTTTTTCCCAGGGGCAATAATGAACGCAATCAATCCATCCATCCATCAATCAAGAAGATACAGCCCCAGTGATAAAATCAATATGATGCTGTTGAAATGAAATTACATCATTTCTGTCTTCCACTGCCTAATTGTGTGTGTGTGTGTGTGTGTGTGTGTGTGTGTGTGTGGTTCCAATGTGTTGGGATAAGAGGAAGAGAGAGAACAAGAGTTAGGGAAAAGGATACAGAGACTCCAACTCTACGCTACGAAAGATGTTGACTGACAGATGGGCCCTGGGCCCTTGTGTTTCTCTGGTCTCACCACTGACCTTTAACCCCCACCCCTTCCACACACACACACACACACACACACACACACACACACACACACTCTCTCTCACACACACACACACACACACACACACACACACACACACACACACACACAAAAGGCTAATATTCAGCTATTTTACTTCAACAACAGTTGGCAGGATATAAAGTGGTTAAAACAGAATGTGAATGTGTCAGTGGAAAAAACGTACAGGACCAGACCAGATCAGACCAGATCAGAATATAAGACTAACACAATGATAGAGTAAGAGAGAAAAGGAGCGCAAGTCTATCCAGGTATTACATAACTATACATTCCTCTGCTAGGCTTACTATTAAAACAAACACACACACACATCTAATTCCCCCCACCCTCTTTTTCCAATCTGTCCCTTTTCCTTCCTACCTGTCTCTGCTCTTTCCTCCCAGCTGAGAATGAGCTGGGGAAGCAGTTTTCAACACTGAATTTCCAGTTAAAGCAGACAGACAGACAAAAAAATACAAGGATAGACAGACAGGTCGGTAGAAAGACAGGTTACCAGGCTGAATGCAGCCAGCCAACTGTCCAACCTAAAGTCTTAGTCTTAGTTCACACTTTTCCAATGCAATAAAAAGGCACTGCTATGGCTACTACATTTAGCATTTGTAAACATAATTTGTGACAAACATCTGTGAAATGAATGTGATACCTTGGTATAACTACCGTAAAGAAATAAGACCATGGTCGAGATGACTGGTAGCCTCTATCTCACATCAGTGGTATTGTGTTCCTTGAAATTAAGACCACATTTCCCATAAACCCAGTTGCTTCCTGTCCCCCCTCCCCCTCTCTGGCGTCTTTGGATAAACATGATTTTTCCATGGGCTGTGCCGTAAAGCTATCTTCCTTTGTGCCGTAAAGCAGTACAGCAGATTTCCCATCAAATCCAACCCGGTGGCACACATTGTAAAATACAGTGTAGAGGCCAGTAGAGGCTGCCAATCTTCTTGGCAATGGTCTTGTTTGTTTAAGGTAATTAAACTAAGGTCTCAAAATGAATGTAATGATTTACTGATGTGTGCGTGTGACGTATCAGTACTGTTTGCTGATAGTGGCAGCTACTGCAGCTAGTCAGCATGGAAACAAACCCACTCTTTACCAACACAACATGCTGTTGAGGCAGCATTATGCGTCACTGACAAGTCACTGACAACAATGGGCCCGAAACAAACGGTGGCATCCCATCAGCTTGCTGTTGTTAAGACTGTTATTGGACCTACCTCTATCTTGTCTGTCTTAGCATCTCCCCAGTACAGTTTTCCTTCAGTATAGTCTATAGCCAGTCCATTGGGCCAACCCAGAGAGCTGTTCAGGAGGACAACCCGGTCCGAACCGTCCAGGTTGGCCCGTTCTATCTTAGGACGCTCGCCCCAGTCTGTCCAGTACATGTAGCTGTGAGAGACAGAAACACAGTGTGAAAATGAGTTTATTGAAAAGCTTCAGTTATCAGATACCACATCAGATGAGATTTTTCTAAACACATGGCAATAAATATAGCTCCGTTCTCCAGCCGAGTCTCTTCTCAGCTGCTTACTACCAGTCCACGGGAAAAGAATATGGGATGAAAGTCAACCTGCATACTTTCAAATACATTTTGGAGACGCCCCCTCATCGTTGGAGACGTGTGTAGGCATTCTACATGGTGTCTGACAAGTCTGGAATCATATGGAAATAATACACAACCCATTTCCTAACTGATGGATAGGGTGGAGCTGATGTTATGTTTATTCTGAAATATAACCAGACATTACTGATGTCACTGCTGTCAGACAAGATATACCTTGTTGTCTGGAAGTTGGCAGTGGTCGTGTACTACTGCAGTCATGCTGTAGTAGTACTGTGGTATATGCTGGTCACGTTGAGTGAAAGAGTGAATGATTCCCTTGTGATTCTAGGCTTTTCAGACACCTGTATTTATGTTCAATTGTAAACTCTTATTTCCAATGTTTCCTAATTTGTGATCACTGGGGCTCCTGCTTGTAATGGCAAATCCCAAACACACACACACACACACACACACACACACACACACACACACACACACACACTTACCCATTAACAGGGTCCACGACAATGGCTCTGGGTTCGTCCAGATTTTCAGAGATCAAGATTTTCCGGGAGGTTCCATTCAGCCTGGTTACCTAGCGTAGCACATGACACAACTCAATATCAAAACCCCCATATATCAAGTGCTTTATTCCCAGCCCACCGATTTGTTCAACCCAACCCGGCGTCTTGCTTTGTCTTTCCTAATTAAGTTAGTAGCTAGCTAGTAAGCTAGATAACTGGCAAAGGAAAGAACTGCCTTTCCACAACAGAATGAACCATGGAGGCCCAAGAGGGAAATGAAACAAGATGTGAACCAGGTGAAATTCGTTAAAAAAGTATATTCCTATTCATCAGGGGTGTTTCTGCTCCACATCATTGCAATTGTAGGGTAATTTCATCAACTTTCGCTACCAATATTTTTGGACTGATGCTGTCGATAGCTGATATTTTGTGCCGGTATTCAATATCTTTAAATTGGACCATTTTCATGCCACAATTTTCCACAGCATTTAGACCATGGGACACTAAAACTCTTCACTGGAAAGAACAATAAATAAATTCTACAATTAATATGTAATAAAACTAATTGAGTTGGACAACATTTTAATAAAAGGCTGATATCGACCCAATATTATTGATCCAGATCCAACCCCACTTTGATTTCTGACATACCTCAATCCGGTCTGTGCCGGTGTCAGTCCAGTACAGGTTTCTGGCCACCCAGTCCACAGCGATACCGTCTGGGTGGTTGATCTCCGTGGTGACCAGCGTCATGGCATCACTGCCATCAATGCGGGAACGCCGAATGGCCTTGACCTCGTCGTCTGTCCAATAAACATAACCCTCAACCGGGTCATAGTCTATGGCGATGGCGTGGCGAATGTCATCGACCTGCAATAGCAACAGAAAATAATTTTAAAAAAATGTTCAACAGGATAGAAGTGTGTTTGTATGTGTGTGTGTGTCTTTGTGTGTACCTGTAGTACTATGTCGCTGAAGTCTGGCAGGTCCAGTGAGATTCTCCTCAGGTCGGTCCGCCGGGCCAACAACAGAACCTGCTCTGCTCCTGGATGAAAGAGAGAAAGAAAGAACATTAAGAAGAAGACATCTAGAAAATCACTCCACCACACATGGACAGCAAGTCTTCCTGTGTTGATTTTTCAGTGACAATTATTTTGAGTTGTGTTGATTGGAGAGTTGTTTGTCCTCTCATTGAGCTGATATAGCTCTGGAAAGGCTGTTTAAAACGACCTGAAGGTGTTAAATAAACACTGGCATAGTGTTGATTTTTATATTTTTATGACTGATTATGATATTTCGGTGGTTTCTGTGGTAAAAGTCTGTGTCTACTGTCCATTGTTTTGTTTTGATTGTATTGCCACTTGGAACCAGCCTTTATTAAATCTCTACACTTAGGATGATTGGTAAAAACACTTCCTGGAAGCTGGGTGGAGTATCTTCACTGTGCTAGCCTGTCAGGCAAGTGAGATTTTGCTGAGACGTAAACATTTAGGGAGGTACTAACTAAATGCACTTCGTACAACAATCAGACACATTTCAGCCACGTAGTGCCAAATATCCTGCAGTTTCACCCTGATCAAAATTTTCATTGGTGACTATGTAAAAGGTAGACATTTTTTTTGGTGGAAAGAATTATCAACGGCAATATATCTGGGAGTTAACCCAGTTAGCTATGCTGCAACACAATCCTCTGTTGGGCCACTCACACTTTACCACGAACAAGGACCAATATTAACATCTAGAGCTTAACATTTGTAACTCCTATCCAAAAGAAATGACAGCTTGGGAAACAAAAAAGCTAGAGAGATAGAGATTAATGTGCACCAATTTTGCAGAACTGATTCAAGTACCAAGTACTTTATTAAGCAGAAGAAGAATCACTAAATTTGCAGATGCTACCTAGTATAGATAAACGAGCTTATTCAGAATAGGTTAACAAATACAACCGCTTGTTCAGAATAGATGAACAGGTAAAGAGCAGCGTGGTTAGTTAGGCCTAATAAAACAGAATGGCATTTAGCCTGCATAGCTACGGCTCCTCTTCTAAACAATAGGCGCTATTCTTATGAACTTCACAAACAGCAGCATTTCAGCATTTCCATGTCAGGAGACATTTTTTCTCCTGCTAGGAAAGTTATATATTGCACCAAAGATCATGCTGATCTGAGTAGGAGTAGAAGGACTCCCAGTACTACAGATTGCTATATCGCTAGTGAAAATATTTTGTGGCCCAAGCCAAGCTGTACTATCATCACCTCTCCCAGCTCCCACCAGTCAGGGAACATAGAGCTCTGGCATCGCAAGGGGATCTTCCACCTTGTTTGGCTGTTGGCTCTGATTTAAAAGAGGAGCCAAACTCATCTCCTGGGAGACAATTAACTGTTTTTTTCTTTTTTCACTCGCACCGCTGTCTGACTAAGTAATTTCGATCAAATTTATCATAGTTCAAAGTGCTTTTCTCTCTCTCCCTTGTCGCTCTTTCTTGTTTCACTCTCACAATTCAATTTGTTTACTTTGCCATGTTTATCAGAAACAATATTGCCAAAGCAGGTATACAAAATGTATACCTGCATAGTTAATGCAGGTATGCTAAAGTATAGTTTTATAGTTAGTCTAGTTTTACAAACAAAATTAAAAAAAACAGTTTATATGTAATAACAGTTTGTAATAATCAATATCAACAATAGTGTAAAATAGCTCCAAAATTGAGAACATTCAGTCATCAAAATCATGTAAATCTTTTCCCCTCTCTCAACCCCACCCCTCTCTCTCTCTCTCGCTAGCTGCAGCCGAACAACCAATCAGATTCTGTCATCCATCAGCCCTGACGACAATCGGATTTGACGTTCAGAACGGACCCGTCATTAACTAAATGACTGGCGCAAAAGGAGGAACAAACAAAGGGAAAGAAAAAGAAGGAAGGAGGGACGGCATCTGTGATTTCAGTCTTCTCCTTGCTTGACTTCACTTGAGACACAAGTCCTTAAAGACCCCGAACACACACACACACACACACACACACACACACACACACACACACACACACACACACACACACACACACACACACACACACTGCTGCCACCACAATAACAAACGCCTTCAATTTAACCAGCCAAGCACAACAAATTAGAGGCATGGACGCTTGCTCATTTTCTCTTTCTCTCTCTCTCTCTCTCTCTCTCACACACACACACACACAAAACCGGAGGCTGATACAATAGAGCATTTTTGTGTTGATTGTCAACAGTGGCTAAGTGATTGGATGGCATTCTTCATTCAATCTTAACATATTCACATAACATGGCATAACAGACAGACACACACACACATTATCACACTGTTGTGGTTTTGTGGCTGCAGAATAAGGCTCTATTGTTTCATGATCGTGGGAATCGATATGGCAGCTGGTCAGTTTGAGTCCCACACTGCAGAGAGAGATGGGGACTGTCACTTTCACTTGTTTTAAACCCAGAGAGGGAAACACTGTATATGGCAAACCTTCTTTATTAGATTACACACCAGAGAAAACAGTGATGGAAAAAAAGCAACAGTAAAGACAAATAGTTCTGTCTATCTGCTGCTAGCAGCCCCTGGCTCGTCTCACCAGGTTTTAGAGATAGTATCTGTGGGATGGGGATTGGTTGGGATCCAGCTACCAAGTACTCCTACCTGGATCAACAAGTGAAGCTTGATTAATGACATTAACTTTGGTGTGATACAAAACATTTCCAGTTTTATTCTGTTAACATATTCTGAATAAATGGTTTTAATCTGTTAATTTATTCTGAATAAATTGTTTTAATCTGGTAACCTATTCTGAATAAACTGTTTTAATCTGTTTTTATATGTTAAACTGTTATTGAGAGTCCATCAATAAACTGTTTGAGAAGCTTTATCCTCTAGCCTGTGTTATATGACCTAGTCTCTTTTTTATATTTATAATTTATCAATATTTGACTGAGGATTGTTAAACAATGGTAAGTGCATAATTGGATCAAATATTATATAAATATTGATGCAGTTGTTATATAACAGGCCAATACAACGCAGCGTGAATGCCTGTAAACTGAGCCTTGCTTGGATCGGTACTCATATTGATTCTGAAAACCCTCTCACAAGGTTTCCAGGTTGTTTAATAGATCGCTGTTCTTCTTTGCTTTGTGGTCAGTTTGGTGTTACTGGGATCCATACCAGGTTTGCAGGTCTTTCCATCTGGTTTGAGCTGGACTCCGGTGGGACAGGCACAGCTGTAGAAAGGCTGGACAGGAGACAGCAGGCAGAGATGACTACACCCTCCATTATTCTCACCACAGGGAGTCTGGACTGCACGGACAGCAACAGAACGACAAAGACAGAGAGAGAGAGAGAGAGAGAGAGAGAGAGAGAGAGAGAGAGAGAGAGAGAGAGAGAGAGAGAGAGAGAGAGAGAGAGAGAGAGAGAGAGAGAGAGAGAGAGAGAGAGAGAGAGAGAGAGAGAGAGAGAAGAATGGGAAGGAGAAGGAGAAAACATGATTAGCTAGTCCACCTCACTTGGACACCAATGTGAGTTGCCAATTCTTGCCCTCTTAACTATTCTCATATTTGTCATTTCATTTTCTGTTGTCGTATAAAACCTCACAACTCCTCTCTTTGGAGATACAAGATTTCACACACCAGTGCTGATTTGCTTTGAGTCAAGTTCTTGAAAGATGGGAAGATTACCCATTGCTCCGACCTATGCACATATTCAACTCGTTGGGAAGCCCTTGCTAGCTAGCTCCATAGCAACAACTTTTTAACAGGTTGTGTGGTCAACGAAACAAACTGCAGCAGGTATGTGATCTAAAGCAGACTATGGGATTGAAAATGCCCAGAGATAACACATTTTCATGCCAAACAATTCCATAATTTTTCAAAAGTATTTTCTCACAGACCTTTAATCTTGTCAAGGTGACACAAGGTGTGTCTCTCACACACACACACACACACACGCACACACACACACTTACTATAAGGCTGTCTCTGTGGTCCCAGTACTTGGATGTCCATAGGTGAGTAAATCCCACTCAGGATTTCTCTGGTTTTGTCTCCGCTGTGTTTGTTACAGGCGTGGATGGAGCGAGTTTGCCAGTCTGTCCAGTATAAGGTCTCCTCAGACAGCGTTAGCGCAAAAGGATGGGTTAGGGTGCCCTCGACGACAGTCTCGCTGAGGGGACAAAACAAACACACCTTTAGAAGTGCTTTTGGTGTTGGTTTGTCCTATTCCAAGCGCTAGATATCCACAGTGGGAAAAAATGAGTACTTGAACTTTCTGAAATTTCTACAATTCAGGGGATCCAATCTGTGACAGTGTATTTTATCATCCAAAGATCCATTTTAATCTGTTAGCCTACTCTGAATAAACTGTTCTTAACTGTTAACCTACTCTGATTAATCTGTTGTATATGTTAACATATTCTGAATAAACCTTTAATTTGTTAACCTTTAATTTTTAACTGTTAAATTAATCTGTTTTATATGTTAACATATTCTGAATAAACTGTTCTTGAGAGTCTGTCAAAGATGTGTCAATGAAAATGTATATCCTTCAGCCTATTTTCTATTATTATTATTATTATTATTATTATTATTATTATTATTATTAATCATTATAACTTTATTTGATTGAGGATTGTTATATAATGCTCAGTGCATAATTTGATTGGATGAATAAATAAACACTTGTTCCTGTAATTATTTTATAAACAGGCTAGTAACAGGCAGCATGAATGACTACTCGTACTTACATTGATACTCATACTGGAGCACTTTAAAAAGCACCACAATTAGTTGTAATTGAAAACAATTTCTAAGTGCACGTGTCAATGTCTTGTTTCAAATGGTGGATATCTAATTTTGGACCGAGACTCAACTGCAATCTCACTGGGGGGGGAGAAAACAAACATACCCATAGTTAGATAATGCCTGTGTGTTTGTTTAATGCCGTTGGTTGACGTGGGAATAGGAAACATGCAAAGCTGAAGAAATGTCGCTGTTGATCATGTTTAGAAGAATTGGAAAATAACATGAAGGATGGAGGTGTGTGTGTGTGTGTGTGTGTGTGTGTGTGTGTGTGCGTGTGTGTGTGTGTGTTAGGGGTAGATCAGGAGAGTACAATTCCTCTTCAGGGTTAAAACACATTTTAGAAACATGTGCAGGCAAACACGCACACACGCACACAGGATCAAAGGAGGCTAGTGTTTAGAATAGCAATACAGCAAAAACTTGCCTTCATCAATCATGATTTTAGACCTTTCTCTCTCTTTCTCTCTCTCTCACTCTGTGTGCATGTGTGTGTGTGTGCTGTAACAGCATATGAAGAGGGCCAGCAGTGGTTAAGGGAAAAAAAAAACATTAACTGACTCCAGATTTTGTTTGTTTTGTGTGTGTGTGTGTGTGTGTGGCTGTTAAAAAAATAGCAAATAATTTCATTACTCAAAGCTTGTCAGGTACATTCAGATGAAAGCCTCTCCAAATTGGGTTTACACCAAAGTATTTTTTATGGAAATCATGACGTATCGAATTAGAAAAGAGGAGTGGAACTATACATTTTCATCAAAGTTCCTCGCTTCATTTCCACTGCACTTCCATCGCCGTTCACCTTCTGTGAATAGCGATGGAAATGCATTTGACCAATAAGTAATGACGTGCCGATGTTTGCAGCCAAACTTTGTAAAATATCTGTCCACCACGGCCTCCCAGTAATGTCTGTGTTATGGATGAATATCATCAAGGCTATGGATCAATATATCAAGTGCATTTTTTTCAGATGAAAGCATGACATATGACCAACATTAGCTGACACTAAGGAACAACCACTTGCCCAATAGTGATCATTTCTTGAGAACTGTGGCTGTTTCGCAACACTATGCTGTCTCCCGGACGATGTTTTCGGTGAAAAGCCAAGGTAATGCTGGAAGTGTCCCAACAATTTTGAATCACTTCATATATGGACGTATCATATGTGCGTTGCTTCACCCGTCGGACGTGGGATAGTGCGCTTTTAATATCATCCGAATGGTGAAAACCGAAGAGGCGCATGGGTAGATAAAGGGAGATCATTCTGTTCTTCTAGCTCTCGCATTCTTTTCCTTCTTCTTCTACACATTTTAAGGTCACTAAAGCCCTGACCTTTGACCTACTTACTTTTGGTTGCTGGTTATGCTGCTGATCTAGGAATTGAAGCATATTCACTGTTGCCTTCAGTGGACATCTATGTGGATAAGAGCTAAATGACTTAAATGTAAATGTAAAATGGCAGAAGAAGCAGTGAGAGAGGGCTGGATGGAGAGATCGGGAGGGAGGAGGATAATGGATGGATGGACTGAAGGAGGGAGGTTCAGCAGAGTGTGTGTTTTGACTGGGGCCTCAACGCCACAGCTCTGTTTGTGTTGGACAACTCTGACATACTCTCTCTCTCTCCATTCCTCTCTTGTTCGCTCTCTTTCACTCTGTCTGTAGGCCTATTTTTCTCCTTCCTCCACCCTTTCTCACTTTGTTGGACTGGAGCTGAACAGGGTGAAAACGTTAAGTAGTTCAGGCTGATCTTCGGGGGGTTCAAGAGGGGGTCCCTGCCAGAATGTGTGAGACAGAGAGTTATAGAGCTGGAATTTGGAGTGGTAGTTTTTTTCCATGTTGACCAACCAGCCAATGCAATTCTATTGGAGATAACAAACCTTTTTTATTGTCAGTGATAATGAAAGTTTCAATCTTTGTTTTGAGATGGAAGCTGTTTGACTGTTGGGTACTGATGTTTCCATTACAAATATAATACTCATGAGCCTAGCTTGCTCCGACTAATCAACTAATCTCCCAAGTGTTCAAATGAAAAAGTGTTAGCAATACAAATATGGACACCTAGAGCAGTGTAGCATGCTATAGTATCCATCCAGTTTCTATACCCACGTATTCCTATTCAGGGTCAGCATGCATTGGCATATCCCAGCATGCATTAGTAAACACCCTGGACAGGTTGCTAGTCGCACAGATCTAAACCAAGCATAATGCGACCAAAACCGCCTCCCATTAAGAATCATACATAATCACCTCCTGTGATAATAACCACAGGACTCTCTCTGACACACACACACACACACACACACACACACACACACACACACACACACAAATAAAGCTCCATACCGTGCAGATCCATCCAGGTTAGCTCTGTGAATGAAGCTGAGCTTGGCATCTGCCCAGTACAACTTCTGCTCCAGCAAATCAATGGTTAGACCATTGGGCCAGTATATATCCACCTCCACTATCACTTTCCTATTGGAGACACACAGAGAGAGAGACACACACAGAGGACCGTTTTAGATATCATTTTGCTGACCAAACGATAAAAAGATAAAGAGAAAACAGGGTAAAGCAGAGTAAGAAAGCAGGGTAGGGCAGATTAAAAGTACCCTATCAGGGAATGGGAATGCTATGAACACAAAAAAAAAAAACATGGAAAGTGGATTTGCTATAGGGTTAAGCGGTAACAGTACCTGTTGCTGCCGTCCATGCCGGCCCGCTCTATCCTGGGCTCCTCGCCCCAGTCTGTCCAGTACATGTAGCTGGAAACAGGAAGAAAGATGCAAGTGGATACATTGTATTATACAAATATAAGACCAATTTTGCAATTTAAAGGGGGAATAAGTAAGATTTGTACTGCCCCTGAGACGGCTCCAGCCCCGACCTCGGGGTTTCCCTATGTTTTTACCTCCCCTGTCTGTCGCTGTCTGTCTGTCTGTCTGTGTGTGTGGCGTGGGTGTGGCTCCCTCTCTCGGCCCTGCCTCTCCTCCACACCTGCCGCCTATCAAGCCATCAGCCCTGCAGTACCCCGGCTCTTCAACCACTCGTCGCCAGATTGTTCTGCCAACTACGGTGGTAGTCGCTCTCTCGGCCGCTCTTGATCACTATCAGAGTTTAATTCCCTTGTGTGCCTCCGGGCTATCCTAACCGTGCTTTCTTGTCTCCTAAGATCCCCTGTACGCCTTACCATTTGTGTCTCCTCAGCGTAACCCACCAGCCTGCCTGCTTCCCTCGCTCCTGCCTCACCTGCTTGCCCCAGCTCCATCCAGCCCAGCCTCTGCACCCCCCCCACCTTCCTTTCACCAGCTTCATTATTAAAAATCACTATTTTCTACTCCGTCGTCCTGGTCTGCATTTCTGGGTCCTACGCAAACTGCTATTCCTGACAGCCCCATAGCACACAATGACCGTGATACTGTATATCTTCACAGGGTTGATAGGGTTGTTGATTAATACCAATGATGATTACTGAGCCAGCTGCTGAGATGTCTGGATTTCAAAACTCCCCACCCATTGGAATGGGAGAGAGCGAGAGAGAAAGAGAGAGAGCGAGCAGGAAAGCAGACAAGCAGGGCTCTTCTGTTGTTTCAAGCAAGCCCCGTTCATTTACTGTGTTGTGTGTAATCACCGTACTTTTCTTTCTGCTCTCTCTAGCTGAAACATGCTGAAGAGCAGCAGATGCCAACCAGGAAGGCAGGGCGGGCACCTCAGCAATTTAATGCTGACAAAAAACATCTGACAAACAGAAGCCTGCCAGCAGGGGAGGAAAGCCACACCGACTGCCACTGTTTTATCAGCTGTTTTACTGTTTTAAAGCTTAAAATGTTATTATGAGTAACAGCGGCCTAAACAAATGAGGGGGAAGGGGGTTTGTGGGAAGAAATTGAGATGCACGGAAAAGAAGAGTACGTGGGAGTGGAGAGGCAAAATAACACTTTTTGCTGTTTTAAAGACGAAACAGAGAAAAACAACATGGTCGCTGAGTTTTTACGCTCCGTTGAAGTTGCCACTAGGTTAGCTAACGTCGATACAGACTTTGATTTTGGGTCATCGGGGAGTTTTGGTGTATCTGAGGAATCGTTTCGTATAATGCTAGTAGTTACGAGGCAATGTTATACAGGTATCAGTCTAATTTCAACTAAACCTGAGGGGCCCAGGAACTATTACACCCCTCTCTTCTTTAGCAAACAAAAAAGGGCTCCTTCTCCAGCAGCCCTCCCCACTCAGCCTCCTGCCTCCACTGCTCCACCATGCAACATCCTCTGCTGGATCCCGATCCTGTTCTGCCAGCTGCTCCGTCAAAGGAAAGGACAGAGTGGCACACCACAGCCTCTTGCTCCAGATCCCACCCCAATATACCCCCCTGGCAGTCAGTTGGCTGGATTCAACTATTCCATAGTGCAGCTATTCCAACTGGGGTTTTTTTTTTGCTATGGATCTAATTCAAACCATATGCACCGACACCAACAAATATGCTGCCGAGAAGATAAAAGCAGAGGCAAAGATTCAGTGGCTGGCAGAACAGAAGTATTACTGCAGTAAATTGAACTTTTGCTTTTTCCAGGGAACGGTAAATCAGTTCAAAGTTCTAAGTTTATTCATCAAATGCTTAGTAACGGTACACAGGTACTGGCTGCTGGTGATGAAATGCTTTGACTTCGAGTTTGAAATCATCCTCAGCTATTACTGTCATGTCTCTTGTCCAAAGTTCCAATCTAGCCTCTATGTAGACATTTTTTATATATTACCCCCCTTGATTTTCAGGACTTATTGGACATACAGATAGAGACTTGTGGAACCATCAGAGAGGATACCCTGCAACTCAGCAAAATGACCTGAACAACAAGAGCCCTAGCTGGATTCAACAAGGTGGCACAGTGTGTGTAAAGTGGACGGATACCAGAATGTCTTTCGATCTGTCCCATGATCCACTCAGCCTATTCTGATCATGGTGTTACCTGGAGGCAGAGGATGCCTGACGGGACCTGGGTCAGGACCGGCATCCTCGCTCCCGACCCAGCCGCAGAATGCAATGAACACACTGAGGATGTCAACCTTTAGGATCGGCGTCTGCACAGCTACACAGCAAGAAAGAAAATGTGGTACAAAACTCTTCTCCTTCCACTTCATTGACATGGCGGTGGTGAACATCTTTATCCTGTCAACGAATGAGAAGGATTCCAAAAATCTCATTTGGAATTCAGAAGGCAACCACGTCCAGGACTGTACGTCAGTGCACATGTGCCAACCACTATCATAGAAGGGAGGAAAAAGATGCAAGCTGTGCCTTATGGCCAAGAAGGAGTCAAGAACTGCTGGAAGTGTAAGGCATGCTACGTGGCACTTTATGTCATTGTAGAGAGAAACTGTTTTGAGGTATGGCACTAGAAGTGGCCCCTTAGACTCGGATGGACAGAGTCAAATAACTTCTGTAAATAATTCTTGACGTGCTTGACTGTTCTGGTGTAAAACGAGATTGTTACTACACTTTTTGTTTTGTTTTAGCATTTTAATTGCACTTTGTCTTGTGATGGACAATGAGACTGTAATGGGATTTTGCCCTGTGTTGGACAGTAACATTTTTATTACACTTTATGAGATTACCTACCTTTGTTGAATGCACTTATTGTAAGTCGCTTTGGATAAAAGCGTCTGCTAAATGACTGTAATGTAATGTAATTATGGCATTTTGTCTTAGAAAATAGATTTAAAAAAATAAAATAATAAATAGGTTGTTCAGACTTATCTAGTTGTTTCCTATCTTTTTAGTCAGCATGTATCTAATAGTCCTACAATCAGATGTATCATGGTAACTTTGAAGGTATGAGCAGCACTCTGAATTTCTGGTTGACCTGTATGAAATCAGAAGCGTATCTTATCTTATGAATTTTCTCTGCTATATAGTGTATATATAAGTGTAAACTCATATAGTTGTTGTAAATTACATCATCAACTTCACATGCCTCACTGACATTGGATTTCCATTCTGTAATGAGCTATCTTTCTCATAAATGCATTTTCTAACAGGGCTGCTGTGAAGCATAACTACAATTTAACAGTCATATTACCCAGAGTAAATGTTAAATGCAACTATTTAAATCAAATGTTTTCAAAATGTTTCATTTCATTTTGTCGTGAAAAAGAAGAGGAGCAACACCTCCATATTGGAGATTGGTGAGGGACTTTTAGAAGTAGTGCAAAAACTACTGTCGTCTTATCAGAGTAAATATCTGCGCTGATTTCTCTTTCAATTTTAAAATGTTTTATTTAACTATATTCAAGACATTTTAAAGCCTTGAGTTTAGATAGGGATGTGTTCGACATTGTAAGACTTTTCACGACCTGCAGTAACAGTGTGTTATGTGAAGTCAGCCTGAGAGAAGTTCATTTCCACATGCACTGGTCTGTAAAACAGAAAGATTCCACTAACAACTACCCAGTCTGGTGAAAGGGTGAGAGAGATAGAGAAGAAATAGTAGAGGGAGGACAGAGACAAAGAGGGTGACAGAGAGAGAGAAGCACCACAGCTCCAGAAAGGTTGTAATCTACTTCTGCATCACAACTGCTGCTAGGAGACAACATGAACAAAGACTTTTTCTTTATTTCTTTCCTTCTTTCCCTCACTTTCCCGTCTACCTGTCTCAAACGTTTTGTTTGCCTATCCATCTTTTTGTACTTTTCTTTTCTTTCCTTTCCTGTGTCTTTTATTTTTCACATTCTTTCCTTCCATCTACAGGTTTGGTTTGAGGAGTATATGTATGTAACTGTAAAATACGCTGGTGAGCAACACAGGTTTACCCCAGGGAACGGTACCGTCGCCATTCTTGTTCACCCTCTACACACTTTCGATTCAACTTTGGGTCTACTCATCTCCAGAAGTTCTCGGATGATTCATCCATCATGGGTTGCATCAACGAGGACAACGAGGATGACTACAGGGGTCTAGTGGAGAAGTTTGTCAGATGGTGCGACGACAACCACCTACAGCTCAATGTCAGCAAGACAAGAGAGCTTGTGATGGACTTTCTTCCTCAGAACAAGAAGAGCCCACCACCTGTCATCCTCCAGGGCAAGGAGGTGGAGATGGTGGAATCTTACAAGGTTCCTGGGGGTGCACCTCAACAATAAACTGGACTGGTCAGACAACACTGATACCCTCTACAGGAAAGGTCAATGACATATTGATGTGAAGCACAATGAATCATCCTGTCAGACGACCAATATTGGCTTATTAAACCTCTGTGGCTGTCTGTGTGTGGGTGTGTGTGTACTGACAGATTTTCAGAATGACAGACAGAGCTGCATTCCTTTGGCCAGCGATGTAGGAATAACAATTACAGACCAAGAAACCAAAGAGAGGATAGTGAAAGAAAGGATAGTGGTAGAAGAGCTTTATGTTTCTTCTTTTTCTTTGTGCGATGAATTCCCCTTGTATTTTGATGCTTTGGCAATATTGCAATAATGCAACATTCATGCCAATAAAGCTTTACTGAACCGAACAGACATGAATTGAACTGACTTGACTTGACTCGAATCGAATGGACCTGACGTAACTTGAGCTGGCTTGAATTGAATGGACTTGACCTGATTTGAACTGAACTGACTTAAATTGAACTGACTTCACTTGAGCTGAACTGACTTGAATTCACCTGAACTGACTTCACTTGAATTCAACTGACTTCCCTTGAACTGAGGTCAGTTCAAGGGATTTGGACTGACTTTACTTGACTTGACCTGAATTGACTTTATATTAACTGACTTGACCTTTATCTGTGAAGGCAAGGTTACCAAAAGCACAAAGCCTGCTGGGATGCCAAACATGACAACTCACCAGTGCCCCCCCCCCCCCCAACACACACACACACACACACACACACACACCACCACAGTCTCTCCTCTCTCTCTGCTCTATACCCGCTCTCTCACTTACATATCTTTCTCACCAACATATCTGTTTCTCTCTTTCTTTTCATTCCCAACCGGACAACGCTGTGGCTGCCAATGTATTTTTTTTACAACTGGACCCCAGTGTTTTCTCTCTTTCTCCCTCTTTCCCTGCACCCATCACAGTCATCAGTTTAGTTCAGTTTAGTTTAGAGTATGACGAACAGAGGTTACTGGCTGCTGGCTACAGAGACACGCCCTGTGGTTATCGTAATCTGTCTAAATGTTAGCCGGACATATTTGTAATATAACCTTCCTTATGGCTAACAGGGTGTTCAGGCTGTTCAAGACAACTGTTTACACTATAAGCCAGGCATATAATGCTTAAGCAATAGCAGTCAGTGGGAGTATTTTATTGCGGTAGAGGGAATTGATTTGGTGTTATTTAGCCTGAACCATAAACCAAGTAGGTCATCGGACTCTAGTCAAAGTGTAGGGTCATGTGCAAAGCTATGGCTCGTAGAGGAAAAACACACTCCATAAAAACTGTAGGTGTGGGTCAAGGTTGGATGAGTGAACCCAGCAAAGCAACAATACCAAACATGTTGTAGGCTCCAAACAGTATGACTAAAAATTAACTACAAAAGTACTTAAAACAGGGCAAAGATGGGAGTCACACATGAAGATGAGGGATTGCATACTGTTCCCATCATCCAGAACAGTTCACTGTAAATACAAGTAGAACATACTTCTAGAGAGTGTGTGTGTGTGTGTGTGTGTGTGTGTGTGTGTGTGTGTGTGTGTGTGTCTGTGTATGCTTGTGTGTTTAGTGTACTTTTCTTTTACCGGTGAGCAGGGTTGAGGGCAATAGCCCTGGGCTGGTCAAGGTCCAGCCAGAACAAGACCTTCCTGAAAGTGCCATCCAGGTTGGCCACTTCGATCCGATTGGTCTCTGAGTCGGTCCAGTACAGCTTCCTGCCCAGCCAATCACAGGCCAGCCCATCAGGACTGTCCAATCCTGATACAACCACAGTCTGGCCTGTTCCCAGGGCCTCTTTAAGAGCTGCAAACACAAACACACACAGCATGAAATGATGATGAGGAGGCGGATACATTATTGCAGCGCAGCACACACCCACACACACACACACACACACACAAAAGAGAGAGCTACCCAAAGTCAAAAAAAAAAAAAATGCTCAAATAAATATGAAATTCTATTTAATATACTCAGATCAATAAGCGATAGACGTTAAGTAGTAAATTACGTTTTTCTTTCTTCCAGAACTAGTTCAATTATGCCCTCAATGTCCAACAATGTCCTCTCCTCACATCCTTAAAACACACCCTCAGGCTGCCTAAGTGAGGTCTTACTAAATCAAACACTGTCACACTTTACTCTTTATGCCTAGCGTACTTTGATCGGGCGCAGTTGCTCCAACAGATTACGCTGCAGCCATAGCAGCCCGTTTCGCAACTGCCGGCTGAGGTGATCCTGATTGCTGAGGCAATTCCAAAACTTTTTGCTGAGGCAATTCCAAAACTTTTTGTACCTATTTTGGGGTATAAATGACAAATATGTACATATAGAGCCAGAGGTTTAAAAATAGTGGAATTCCCCTTTAAGGTTTCATGGATGCAGCACAAGTTTCTCAATACTAAATCAGTGAAATTATGGCCTGTACTAGTGAACATCAACAATGTTTAAATAGGGCCTGGTAAATTATTTATACAATAATTACCATGGTAAAACTAAAATTACCATCAAACTACTATGACAGTTTTTTGTTAGGGTAACCTGTCCTCTTTCCACCACTAGATGGCACTCTTACTAATAAATGAATGGGATCTGTCAACTTTTGTTAGTGGAAATCTAGCATAAGAGAAACTGCTCTGACACAATAACGTTAGCTGAAAATACATAACATACATAACCTACAGAGCTAATGATATTAGTCAAAACCATATAAAATAGTCAGCCAAGTGAAAAAAGCGATTGTCCTTACCTCAGGTGATCTTGCCACTCACTCAAAATTTTTTGAGTTTTGAAACTAAAAGGATCTCCGTCCACAGAAGAGTTTTATCAATGAGTTTCAGAAATGATCTCCATCCATGCTAAAACGCCTGAAAACGCATATCACGTAACCATCCACCTACAATGGGCATGCGCGTGCCGGTGTAAACAGGAAGCAGATTGTCTGCTCTGCTGTTGCTTAAGAGCAGGTCCTGACAGTTGAGTAGAATTTTTTGCTCAATGCAGTTCACTCATATGAGCTGACAGAAATATACTGTAGGAATCGTTAAGGAGATTCGTCCGTCACCCATACACCCCCCCCCCCCCCCCCCAAAGAAAAAAGAAAAAAAACTCCGATCAAAGTACGTCCACTAAAAGTCTCACTCAAGAAGAGGGTTAGACAAAGCAGGGTACCCCCAGGATTCTCCAAGTTAAATTTAAGACTTTTTAAGACTAGAATTAAATTTAATGCCAACTTCACGGCCATACTGGCAAAAGTATGAAGGATATAATGGAAAATCAGTATGGCTGAGGTGATCCCGGGCAATTCCAAAACTTTTTGTAGCTATTTTGCGGTATAAATGACGAATTTGTACACAGAGCCAGGTCTAAAAATACGGGAATTCCCAAAGTTATAAAAATACGGGAATTCAAAGTTATCTCGCTAACCCACTAATCTTCGTGGCCTCTGGCTAGTTTATTAATTTAGCAGGCTAAATTTGCAGATACGCAAACACTAGTAATTTAGTAATTTAACGCACACAACAATTTTTTTTAATGGATCTGCATGATTCATGTTGGTCACATTTTCAGGTCGGAAAATCCGGAATTCCGGATTAATCCTGAAAAAATCACATCCCTGATTACTAGTTTAATATAACTGCTATTGCTACTATTACTATTTCTACTACTACTGCTGCTACTATTACTATTACTACTATTATTTCTATTACTTTAGTATTACTGCAATATATGCAAGATGTCTACAAAAGCCAGACAAAATGATTAATATCTAACCAACATTTTTCTACCAGGGACAAAGTTTATACTGATAGCAACACAGCCTGGATTGCACCAAATATACAAAAATATAGACACAGACTCACAGATTATTGTTAATATCACAGCACAGCAGGGACTTGGACCATACAGACTAGAGGTGCAGCGATTAACCAATGTCACTATTGGTTACCACAGTTTTCTAACCGGTATCTCTGTCTACTGTTCTACGCTCTTTCAATGCATTCTTGCGTTCATGATTGCGTCTGTCAAACCTTCTCGCAAGAGTGATTCACTTTGTTTGTGTGTGTTTGTGCTAACAGAGAGGAGTGTGGGACCATTTTGGGTTCCTCAAAAAATTACCTGGAGGCCACTAAAGAAGACACTAAATTTGCAAAACATGCTGATGAAAAGTGTCTGCCAAAGGGTCAAACACCTCTCGCTTGGCACAGCATCTTGAAGATCGCCATCCATCCTGACATGCTCAAGTCAAGGTACCAATATAATCTAAATTGAAACATGTTATGCTTGGTGGCAAGTTGCTGAAACATTAAACTGGTAGGGGATTAAATATAAAATTGTCACCTCCAATCAACTAAGTAGCAGTGAGTTCATGTTAAGTGTTGGGCTTTTAATGTAACGTAAGCCACCGTCAACAAAGCATGAATTGGGAGTCCATCAATTATTTGCGTTTTAAAAAGCTCAAACACGTAAAGTATTTCCATGTTTCCTCTCATCAAGGTCAAGGTTGTTGTTCAATGGAATCAATTACTTCCTGCTTGCTCACTCTCATCTGTACTGATTAAACATTTTCCAGGTGTAAAAGACGTTTTGTTTTGAGAAGGCTGTGAACTCTAAATGGGTTCTTTTTTCCCGTCGTATTTAAATGTGTTTTCAATTTAATTTGATTTTCCCTGTTTGATGGAACACTCAGTAAGCTAGAGAATAAACAGCCAGTAAACACCAGGCAGCCTTACAGTTGGATGACTGGTTCCAGTGGGTTTGTTTGATGGCCTCTTCGCTGACGTCTGTCCAGAAGATCAGGCCCTCGACGTACAGGAAGTCCACTGCCGCAGCATCCTCCAGGTCGCTAACAACAATAGCCGACTCCCCCCGCACGCCTTCCGCATCCACCAGTCGAACATCACGGCGGTTGGCGAAGAGGAGGAGAGGTGAGCCTGGAGAGAGCAGGAGAGATGAAGTGGAGGAAACATTTGTAATCACATTTGAAACAAGAAAACACTAAAAACAAAACACCAATATGGATTTGGCAGAACTAATACATGTACTG
The DNA here is from genome assembly GCA_034670385.1 of Hoplostethus mediterraneus. Taxonomy (NCBI): domain Eukaryota; kingdom Metazoa; phylum Chordata; class Actinopteri; order Trachichthyiformes; family Trachichthyidae; genus Hoplostethus; species Hoplostethus mediterraneus. Next base: position 528,843 of record JAXDDW010000122.1, on the reverse strand, counting down.
AGCACTTTAATTTGCTGTTTGGCTGAGTTTCATTTTATTGTATCCACCTCCAGGCGGGGCGTGTACTCGGTGTGTCTCAAAACCAGCCCAGTAATCTATCGTAGTCGAGAATGGCATTTCGGACAGCCAAAATGGCTTCCCAGAATATCTGCACAGAGAACATCATGGATGACTTCACATTTTAGAACATTTTGGCCGAGTCAAACATACAAACGTACTTGTCTGAGCCAGAGTACACCGCTGAGGAAATGCAATAGAGAGAGGCAGAGGCTCAGGCTGGCGCTGTGTTGGCCGAGCAGCAGGACACAGCTAGCAGGGAACGATGAAGACTCAGAGCCGCTCAGTGCTTGGCTCCCATTGCCCACCAATGCCAACAGAAACTAAGTCATATGCTGCAATGAGTTTCAATGTGGTTTTTGTTGCCAACACCAGCCCAGAGGGAATCCAGGTATGCTATATGCAGATAGCAGGTAAAATAAGATGATGCTGTCTTTATAAATTACATGCAGGTACAGTTGCAAGAAAAACTTTGTGAACCCTTTTGACATTTAGGGTCCAGGGTTAGAGGTATCTTGTCAAATGCTTTCCAAAAAAGAGATTATGGAATATGCCAAACGAAATCTCACATGACCTTCGAAAAAGATTGTTGAGGCTCATAAGGCTTGAAAAAGCTGCAACAGCATTTCCAAATTCTTGGGCCTCCATCAGTCTACAGTCAGACAGATTGTATACAAATGAAGAAAATCCTGTACCATTGCTGCTCTCCCTAGGAGTGGCCGTCCAGCAAGGTCAAGCAGGTGACAAAGAACCCTGAGGTAACAGCTAAGGATATGCAGGCATCTCAACTTTCTAACATCTGTGTCCACGAGTTCACAATAAGATGAACACTAGACAAGAGTGGTGTTCATGGAGGAAAGTGCTGCACGATTTGGTGAAAAAGTCATATTACGATTATTGTGGACAATATTGCAATTTGCAATTGCGATATAATCAACAAATGGTATCATGAGTCTAGTTGCTTGGTTCAGGATGTAACATAAAAATGAGTAATTAAGTTACAAAATGGGGCATACTTTGTACAACTTGAGAGAAATAGTTCCGCGAGGGTAGCTGGTACCTCCTGTCCAGGGTGCGGACCATTTTCTTAAATCCCTCTTTGCTAACGGTGTATATGGGCACCATGTCTCCTGCCAAGTAGTACGTTATGGAGTCGGTGAGGACTTATGGCGTAACACTCGCAAACACATCTGTAATTGTTCTTTGTTTTCTTTGGCTTACAGGCTGGCTTTCAGCTGTCTCTTTACTACTTAGGGCTTTCACTGTCATGAATTCATCATACTTTTCTGTGCTGTTTAAGGTGCTGATACAAATTTGTCGTATTGACGTGTGATGTAGCGACTTTCACTTTGTATGTTTTACACAGTACGTCTTTCTGCTCAATGTCGCTGAGCTTGAATCCAAAATATCACCATACTGTATAACATTTGTCACATTTTTTTTGCCCACCAGTTTAGCGTCAACCTGCTCATTGTTATCCATTTTCCACCCGGTCTGACTCTGCACCACACCGGATAGTCATGTAACCATGCACACACACTGCAGACGCTTCACTGCCTGAACAGAGACTGATTGGTCATCTCTTTATTATGGGCGTAGCAGACTGCACACAAACAGAATAGGTTGTCACGTTCACACAAATTTTTTATTTAATTAAATCGCAGCCTTTTGCGGTTATATAATCGCACAGGTTGACATCGCAGCACTAGTGAGGACACATGCCGACCAAAATAAAAGATATAGTGTCTGTTGGGTTTAATGTACAGTGACCATGAGCCAATCAAATCAAAACAATAGCTCTGTATCAAATAGGCTCCTGATTGCCTGCCTGTGATGCTGGCTGTACATAAAGCGGTAGTATCTGTTTTGCCGTTGCCTGTATAATTAACAAGCCTAACGTCGTAACGGTCATCAAAAAGAAAAGAAAATGTTTAAATTAAAGCTCTAAATCCGCTCGTCTCTTTATTAGGCCAACAAGTTAATTTCGGACACTTCATGAAAGAATTTCCAAAACTCCTTTTCCGTGTGTGACTGTAACTCAGTAATCCAGAGATGTGGCCATCCTAGTGTTAGAGGCAGTAGCTGTCATAGCAGCTGCCACGGTGCCTGTGGTGAAGCTTGTGGTTTTGGCCTGGCGGTGTGGCAGGGTCGACACGCTGTGGTTTGGCACCACTGTGCCAACTCTAATCCCCTCAGCACTAAAACACACTGCCACTGCCAGTCAGGATGCTGTCATAAAAAGTCCTCTAGTCCCTACAACAGACACTTCTTTAGTAATAAGATATTTGGCTTGACGTCTAGGCATTTTTTTGAATGTGGATAATGTGTTACTTTTATTCCAAGGAGAAATAAAGAGAAAAGAGTATAAACAGATTTTCACATGATTCTAGCATGCTGCTGGTACTTTTGCAGCCTACACGAGCATGCTTTGGCGACCACAACTAAGCTTATTATTCCTCGCTGAGCACCGAAACTCACTGCTGCTACTTTCAGTCTAGCTGCCACCCCCTGGTCTCCCCAAAGGTTTGGTCAGGAATTAAGAAAAGCTAACATATTTTCAGCCTGAAATGAAACAATAGGTTCAGAATAGGTTTCGCGGTGAAACTTAGTCGTCACAAAGAAGAGAGCTGTGTAAACGTCCACTACCAACAAAGATGAGGAACAGAAGTCTACAAATGCAGATTGATGGCTGCATTGCCAAAAAGAAATGTGGTCCTACTTTACCATAACACTAAGCACAGTAGTTTTGTAGTGGCCTACGCTACAATGATAGATCTGGGTCACACATACAATAGACAATGCAGAACTTTACCCCCATGTCTGTGGCAGGTATGCAGACAGATATTAACTAGGCCTGCTAAAGGTAGCAACACCCTGAGAGATTTAACTAAGAAATCCGGGGAACGCCAAAGCATGATATGTGGAAATCAGGACTCTCCATTAGAAATGACTGGGACTTCCCAGAGGAAACATCTTTTGCGTAAGAGTCGTCTTTTCTTCACCTCTTAAGAAATAGGGGAGATCCCAATGTTGTATCATTTTGTGATCACTTCCAATCCATCTGAAATGTTTCTCCATTATGGTGCAAACATTATGGTGCAAACAATGGATTGCACCATTATGGTGCAATCCATTGTACAATCCACTGTATCGCACCATGATGGTGGATATATACATTTTGCATCAAAGGCAACATACTAAAATAACTTAGTCGACATCACAACAACAAAAAAGACAATTTAAGACCTTGAATTTAGATAATTGAATTTAAGACTTTTTAGGGACCTGCGGAAACCCTGTGTATGAATTTTGTGAATGTTAAGTGGCTTAATGGGTCTTTATAACAGTAAAAGTTTATTAGGCAATATAAAACTCAAGTAGGTCTGTATATCTTTCAGCATTTCTCAAAATTATGCAACAAAGACAATCCAAAAGTTTGGATAAATATTTGGTTGTGTAGTGTTGGAACACTGCATACAAATTACAGGAAGTCAGACCTGAGCCTACCCTGTTAGAGGCTGTTGGCTCACCAGTCACTCTCTCTCTCTCTCTCTCTCTCTCACACACACACACACACACACACAAACAAGCTCTCTGCAGTTATTTAGCAGTTATCTGGTAATCACTTTCCTCTTGAAGTAAGTAATTATTTGCCAAAAGAGTCTGTTATTTCACTTTGGCCCAAAGTTGGGGTGACATTTTTGTCTCGCTCTCAGCAGATTGCTGCTGTCACTTGACTTCTCCTGCATGGTGAGGGTGGGCACAACAAGCGCTCGTGACTGGTCAGAGTACTGCATAAGCAACCATAAAGAGAACGTGGGGAAAATCCCATTGAGAATGATTCTAAATCATGTTTTGCTGGTGGCTTTTCTCTACTTTTTTTTCTCTGTTCCCTGAATGTGATCTATATCATGTACAGTATTGTGTTCTGATTTCAACATTCAGCATTCCCCCACAGAGCTGTGCTTAAGCTTTAATGTCCTTACTGGGTCTAACCAGTCTCCATGGATAGGGTTTTATCGAATCCACCAATTTCAGACTTTCCCGGTAGTACTGGTAATTACAATACACAATACATACAGTTGGTATCAGCGGCGAGATGCACCATACTCATTCAAAGCCAAGAGTTTCTAGGGTTCAAAGGATTGGGTTTTTGAAGGCCAATTCTGACACTGGTATTTTTGGATTGTAGTATTCCGTTTTCCATAGGAATCATATTGTTGTCAGGGTGGAAAAGCCTGTGGAACAGCATTTAGACCACGGGGCCCAACTATCCATTGAAACCCAGGATAATCAGAATAATTTTAATATGGGCATATTCATACATACTTCTCGAATCTGATGAAAATATCTCATTAGAATCAGTTCAGGTTAAGGGCTTCCCATAGCCAACAGAGTAGTAATCAATTCTACAATAAATATGTAACCTATCAATAGAGTACAAATACAAAGGGAGCGCTACGTGACAACACGATAGCAGCAATTTGACCGCATAGGCCTGAAGGTAAAAAAACACTACGGCGATCTCACAGATCAACTAGCCCATCTATCTGTAGAGCTCCTTAGGTCTGAGGAAGGGAGAACTGACTGAAAAACAGACAGGGGGAGAAAGAGACCACCACCACTACGAGCACTTCTTTCTGTCACCTCTAACCCAAGAGAGGGACACTTGTTCACACAACCACGTGACTGCTCCACAGACTGACTGGACCAACTGAAAAGCAGCGCCAGCTTATAGCTGACATTTATTTTACAGATTTACCCCCTATACACATCCCCAACCTAACTGCATCGTTGAGCATCTCTAAGACTTTTCCCCCCCCCTTTTTCCCTCCTGCTGAGGAGCAGTGATCTGTTTTACAGACATGAAAATAAATAAAGCAACCAAGACAAATCACAATTTTTAACCTTTATTCATCCGGGGGAAAGTCGACTGAGCTCCATGCTCTTTTCCAGGCCCCATCCAGCTTCACATTCATAGAGTTCCACACATTCACACTGGGAGCTGACCAGTACAACCACTGCCTTCTACTGTTGTACACTGGTGGCTCAACTGGAGCAGTTGAGGGGTTCTGTGCCTTGCTCAAGGGCACATCAACAGTAGTTGTTGCGGGTGGGGAGAGTGAAGAGAGAGAGAGAGAGAGAGAGAGAGATGAAATGAAGAGCAATCTCCATTAGAATCAATGGAAGTTATGAGTTCAAAATGCCTGAATCGAGATTAGAATTAGAATTAGAATTAGAATTGAGATTGCCGTCTAAAGACTCCATGACTCTTCACACACTTCAAATGACTTCACTGCACCTGGCTGTGTGAGAGTGTGTGTGTGTGTAGCGCAACACAAAAGAACAGCTGAGGGGTTTGAGTTTGTCAGTGGGATTAACAATCAGAGTAGGAGGAGAGAAAGAGAGACAGGGGCCGTGTGTGGGTGTGTGTTGGAGGGGCTTCTGAAGTGCTAGGTCTGAAAAAAGAAGAGGGGCCCCACCACACACACACACGCACGTGCATGCACGTACACACACAACACACACACACACACACACACACACACACACACACACATCTTCTTCACACAACTTCTCAGCTCTCCTGCTTTGTTCTGCTCAGGAGAAAAACTAACAGACTCCCTCGCTTTGCACCTTATCAGAGAACCCTAATGTGTGTGTGTGTGTGTGTGTGTGTGTGTGTGTGTGTGTGTGTGTGTGTGTGTGTGTGTGTGTGTGGTGTTAAGGGGTTGAGGGGTTGAGGCAAAGGAAGAGATTTTCTTCACACCTCCCCAGTTGGGACAAGAAAAATGTGCGTGCACAGCACACATACTTATGCAGCCTGTGTGTGTGTGTGTGTGTGTGTGTGTGTGTGTGTGTGTGTGTGTGTGACGGGACCCCAGAGGAATCGGGGCAGACTGCAACAGACTCTCTCTCTCTCTGTCTCATTACCCTTCTCCTCCTCCTTTCCTATTTCTCCTCATACATCTCCCTCTTCTATGACTCTCCTCCCTTTTTCCTCCCTCTCTGCCCTTTTTCCTCTTTCTCCCTCCCTCCTTCCTTATTTCCTCCTTCTCCCTCCATGTCTCCTCGCTTTCCCTGCCTCTCTCCTCCCTCTCTCTCCTGATTTCTCCCTCCCCTCTTCCCTTCTCTCCCCTTTTTCCTCTCTTCTCTCCTTCCTTTTTCCTCTCTCCTCCCCTTTTCCACTATCTCCTCCTCCTTCCTCACCCCTCCTGCTTGCATGACATCCAAACAGCAGAGCCTGCTCATGTTTCACACCAGAAAAAAAAGAACAACAGGAAAAGATTCAATCTCTTCTGCACATTCCTCCTCAACACTGCAACCTAATCTCTTCTCCTCTCACCTCCAGTCGCCTCCTATCTCCTCTATGGCCCCCCCATCACACACACACACACTGCCAAGTTCATTTTACTTCAGAGGGTATCAGCAGGTTTCAGAAAGCCAAATGTAAGACTTTTTAAGACCTTTTTAATGTTACCTGTAACCAGGTAACCAGCATAAAGAAGTATAAGGGAAAAAAGACATTACTTATTGTAAGCTGCTTTGGATAAAAGCGTCTGCTAAATGACTGTAAATAAAACAAAATAAGAGTGTACTTCACACGGTGAAAAAGTAACACCTCTAATGTGACAATGTAATACTTTTAAGACTTTTCCAGATTTTTTAAGGAACCATGGATACTAGGGATGGGCATCTTAAGGGAAATCAATATTCGATTAATCTCCTTACCTTATGAACGATTATTCGATTACTCAAAAAAAATTTTTTTTTTAGAATTATTAAGTTATGGGGAGGTCCGTGGCCGACTGGAAACAAGTGAAAGCTTGCATTCCGCTTCATGCTGCGCTAAGCGGCTATTAAACGGCTCGTTGGGCTGTAACATTACTAAGAACATATCTTACTATATCTACTTTCTATCAATGCAAATAAACAATGACAGAAAACAAGTTTATCATGTTCTCTTTATAGTTCACGTTAGGGATAATAAATACAAATTACGGGAGGTCCCTCGGTTGACTGGAAACAAGCGGAAACTTTGGTTCCGCTTCTTGCTAAGCTAAACAGATATTAAACAGCTCTTAGGCTTTAACGTTAACGTTAATAGCTAAGTAAGAACAGTTATTACTATTTCAGTCACATGTATGCATTGCATCTCATCTGTCTCCAAAGTTTTCTCCTCATGTTTTAAGCGCATGTGGTTCAGCATCGAGCTAGTACTTTTATGAAATACAAGTTTACCATTGCATAACTTGCACCGCACTGTCTCCTCGTCATCTTTTTCAAAGTATTTCCACACACCACTTCTCTTGGCCGCCGCCATGTTGCAAGTAATGTTTACTTTTGAAATGAGTACCTGCGCAGTGCGCACACTAGCACTTTACGTTGTATTTTTTTTTTTTAACTTCTCTGTCCAAGAAAGTTAACTTAATAGCCTATTAAACATGTTCCCTAGTCAATTAACATTTATATTAATATTAATATGCATGTTGGGAAGAAAAAAAAACGGAAAAAAACAAATACCAAACGTTACTTGAATACTGACGTCAGTAACGAGTATTTGAATATTCGAATATTCGAGCCCATCCCTAATGGATACCCTATTTCAGTATTCTAGATTAATTCGCTTTCAGTTCAACATGGAAACTGACCTTTCATTCTCAATACTTTCTTTATGAATGGGTATAAAATAACCTTTTTATGGTAAAGAGAAGAAGAAAATCCAATTGCTGGAGTGATATTTTATACTAATTTTGGAATTCTGTTTTATTACAGTGGAGAGTGACCGGGAAACGGACAGATTTGAACCCATGATATCGAAAGCACAGACAAAAAAAGTCTGCATTTCTTAATCTAAGTGGTTCAACGTGTGAATATAAACTAGGAAATCAAACAATTAAATAGCTATATCAAAGTTTGGAATCATTTTTAAGTTTGGCATTTTAATAAGTGATAAAATAATAAATAATGGCTTTTCCTTGTCTGGGCTTCTCAACAGGTTCCAGCAGCCTGATATTTGCCTCTATGTATTAGTGTGGTTGCAATAACCATAATTTCAATATTACTTTAACACCCCTGCAAAAAATCGAATGAAGTATTCAATTTTATAAACGTTCAATACTATGGCGGCATATGAGTGACAAAATCCGCGAGCGCAATTGAGATCACCGCGCGCGTAATTCAAACAGCCGCACACACATATTATTTTTGAGAGCTTTCACAGCACTCAGGCACAGAATATATCTGCTCGCGCGAGCAATATTGTAACCTGTGAGGAGAAATCCATGCTTTGAGCGTGCGCACAGAATCCGAAGCAGCGCGCACAACTATCATTGCTCTCCTAGATTTAGGGATACAATTGTGACTGGGTCCGCCCACTTACTGCCAAAAAGAAAAAACACTCGCGAGCGGGCAGGTGAAAGTTTCGCGAGCAGGAGAGCAATGATAGTTGTGCGCGCTGCTTCGGATTCTGCGCATGCGCTCAAAGATTTCTCCTCGCAGGTTACAATATTGCTCGCGCGAGCAGATATATTCTGTGCCTGAGTGCTGTGAAAGCTCTCAAAAATAATATGCGTGCGCGGCTGTTTGAATTACGTGCGCCATGATCTCAATTGCGCTCGCGGATTTTGTCACTCATATGTCGCCATACAATACTTTCACCAACTGTGTTCTATGTACAGATTAGAATGGATTAAAAAAGAAGGAGGACTGGAAAAAGAGAAGAAGAGTAATAGACAGTGAACAGAACACCACATCTTCCACCATGTCTTGAACTGGATCCTGATCCACCTAAACTGGTGGACAAACTGGTGCCAGGTGCCAAATATGGAACTGTTTCACTTCCAAAGCCGACAAAGAGGGATACCCAACCCACGTCAAACGGACCAAAAGTTGGACACATTCCTCGGTTTGTCTTCTTTGCCATGGTATTATGTAGATTTAAAAATGTTTTTCAATGTTAGTATTAGTCAGGCCCCGCAGGATTCCACGGTAAAAAATGTAAAATAATAAGATAATAATAAGATAATATAATACTATTTTCTTTTACCAACTAAAGATGGATTTATACTTTCCAGCAAAACACAGAATTAAAAAAAACACACAAATGCACTCTCCAACTCTTCACGCCTTTTACATTGGAGGTGATTTTTTAAAAATGATCTATAAGAATAGATCCATCCATCCATCCATTTTCTAGCCACTTATCCGGGGCCGGGTCGCGGAGGCAGTAGGCTCAGCAGGGATCTCCAGACGTCCTTCACCCCAGCCACGCCCTCCAGTTCCCCCTGGGGGATCCCGAGGCGTTCCCAGGCCAGAAGGGATATATAATCCCTCCAACGGGCTCTAGGTCTGCCCCGAGGTCTCCTCCCAGTTGGCCGTGCCCGGAACACCTCCAAGGGGAGGCGCCCGGGGGACATCCTAATCAGATGTCCGAACCACCTCAGCTGACTCCTTTCGACGTGAAGGAGCAGCGGCTCTACTCCGAGCTCCTCCCGCATGTCCAGTGCTCCTCACCCTATCTCTAAGGGTGAGGCCAGCCACCATACGGAGGAAGCTCATTTCGTCCGCTTGTATCCGCAATCTTATTCTTTCGGTCACTACCCAAAGCTCGTGACCATAGGCTGAGGGTTGGAACGTAGATGGACCGGTAAATCAAGAGCTTCAGGTTAATTTGCGGCAACGATATTCATGACGATCACCAATATGTTTTATTGGTGATTGCAGCAGAATTTATTAGTGCAAATAGTGACAACATAAGTCAAAATATAAACATAAAAGTAGGTATAACAGTGTTTTCCATGGAAAACGTAAAAGTATAAATAACTCAATTGTTTAATATTTTAGTTTAACAATAACTAAAAGTAACTTAACCTTTTACTCTTCAGGAGCCTGCAAAATAGTATTGCCTAATAAAACTGACCTCAAATTTTAAGTACAAATGTAAACAGCAGCAATCCAAAGAAACCTTCAGTCAAAATGTAAACACTGCTTATAAAAATGAAATAAAAATACTGTTAAAACTTAAAATAAAGTTGCCTCTAAATGTTTTGTGTAAACATAAAATGGATTACCATCAAATGAGGTAGAATGTCAGTGCTGGAACTGTACAAGTAAACACTTAAAAAATGGACTTATTACAGGTTAGAAGTAGCCATCCAGCTGGCAGACACATCACTTGAACCACTCGCAATATTTTCGCCCGTGTAATCCTCGGGAAAGGAACTCGTCTCAAGGCAAGAGTTGCGCAACTTCCAGTCGCTGTCGATGTAGTGCACGGTCAGGCTGATATATGGCTCCGAAGTTCAGCTCGACTACATGTCGTGGTTGAGGCAAAAAAACTTCACTGACGATAGCGTAGCTGCTAGCTTGAGTGCTACTTGTGAGTGCTCCAGCTATGCTCGACTGAGTTAGTGTCATTTGTCTGCTTTTGGGCTGCACATCACCAGCTGCTAAACTCTCCTCACGTGACTTCTGACTGTCCTCGTACTCACGTGTGTGTTTTTGCTTTAAGTGGTGAAAAAAGTTTGTTGTGTTTCCACCTTTAGCCATAACCATTTTAACCTAACCTAACTGAAGTAGCTCCCCTTTTAGCTACTAGCTAGGATTCAGATACAAGCCGTGCTTGTGTCGTTCTGGTGCGCTAGGGTATGCAAATGTGTCAACACAACATCACGCCGCTATATCGTTAATATCATGATAGGACACTTTTTTTCCGTGTACAAATTTATACCGGTATTATCGTGAACGATATGATATGGCACAGCCCTACCTCGAAGGTTCATCAAAATCTGACCGGTGGTACAGTAGTTATGGCCTTCCATAATTTCAGATTTTGACCTTTAATTGTAGCGTCCTCATCAGGCCAATAGTGCCAAAATGCGTCATCGTGAATGCATTTCATTGCATGGGGGATAAAAATCAGCAACGCTTTTACCGTAGATGACGTCAATTCTGGTTTACAAAAAAAATCACCACACCTCGAACATTACTTCTGAGAAAGGCAAGTATTTACCCACACACAGACACACAGCTGTGATGTTTGCCTGCCGGTGTAGTGACACTACTTCAGTGTATTGGCCAGTGTGTGTGAAGTGTGTGTGAAGTGTGAAGTGTGTGTACACGTGGTTGACTCACCCCCCTCCCCAGCCAAATTCAAGGATTCATTCTCTTGCTGTGAGGACCAATGAGACTGCTCGGCTAGGGTTTTGGAGGCCGATACCGATATTTTGGGATTGAAGCTGCCAATTATTTGACCTGACCTTGGTCCTCTAAATCAACATATTAAGCGTGCCTGAATTTAGGAGTCCTATTTGACCCAAAGCCTCAGAGACAGAGACCATATTTACCCTATTTTAAGGTCTCTTCACTGGTTGCCTGTCCATTTTAATCAATTGATTTTAAGACTCTATTGATTAGTTTTAATGCTGTGCATGGCCTTGGCCCCTAGTTATGTTTCTGAACTTTCTGAGTCTGTGCACAGCTGTTGACTGTCCCTGTGCCTAGACTAAAGGTGACCAGGCATCCATGCTAAAGACTAAAGGTGAAAGGTGACAGGGCTTTTGACTGTTCCTGTGTCAATGCTAAAACTGACCAGGCTTTTGGCTTTGGAACAACGTGTCTGAGGAGCCCAGTCCGGCAGGCTGGCTGGAGTAATATTATCCTTATTGCCTTGTGTATTATTTATTTATTCTTTTTGTTTTATCAATATGGCTGGGACTTTGTTACTGTTTGATCTTTCTGCTTTATTGACATTTGTTTTTGTTCATTTTTTGTTGTTCTTGATTGTGAAGCATTTTGTTGTTGTCTGTATAAATAAAGATTATTATTATAGCTGATATTTTGTGCTGATATTTAAGCTCTTTAAATTCGACCATTTTCACTCCAAAAAATAAAAAAATAAATAATAATTAATACCCACAAATATAATCCCTAGGAATTGTATTCATCAGGGTGGAAAAGCCTCTGAAACAGCATTTAGACCATGGGACACTAAAACGCTCCACTGAAACCAAACTAATAACAATAATTATTATCTCATTCACCTCACGTCTCATTAGAATCAATTCAGGTTAAGGGCTTCCCATAGAGAACCAGTGTAGTATTGATCAATTCTACAAAAAAATGTGTAATCAATCAAACTGCCATCATATCTACCATATCAGAGGTGGACTAGATTTTTTTTTTTTAATAAAAGCCCCATATATTAGTCTAACTCTACTCTCTACCAAACTGTGTACACATTGCAACCATAAGTAAATAGTCCCACTAACTGATGACTGATTTGTCTCCCTTTATAGCAAAACTGATTACATGCATCCCCATATTGAAGGGAAGGGTCAGTATCTTTCGAGGTCTCCCCGATGGCATTCCTTAATCTGCAGTAAAACAGAAAAAATGATTTTTGAAAGGACTTGTATGCAATGGGGGAGAAATACTAACATGAGGAAAACACTGGCAGTCCTTGTTAGTGATGAACAAGATCAGCTTCTAAAGGTCCTAACCTTTCCCTTTACCTACAGACAACTGACTTGCCCACCACCCTCTTTGCTAAATTTTAACCAATCTGCCCTGGGCACTGGTGTTATTACACACGCCTGAAAGGAAACAATGTGTGTTGACGGTGTGTGAAACTTTGGGCTGTGTTTGGATTTTACTCTGCCCATGGCAGGGCCACGGTCAAAACTTACTCCACAATTGTCAGCATGACAGGGTTTCCCTGCAATTCAACTTCCAACCAAATGACAGTTTATGACAAAACTTATTTTAGCACACATTTATTGCTATTCACTTTTAAATCTATTTACTGTTCAAACTGAAAAATGTAGCCTAACATGAAAAATAGTTCATGACAAATTGACGACAAGATGATGGCATCCTCGCCGATACGCAGAATAGAAGTGGCTGAAAACCACCCCGCTTATGCTATTGACATTTCATCAAATTGTGAAATCCCACAGCGGCAGTAGAAAAAATCTTGCAGCAGTGGGCTGCCGCTGCAGAATGTATGTGGTGGAAGCACTGAATGGGTTGAAGATTTTTTTGTCATGTTTTAGTTTGTCAAAAGCATCATTATTAACAATAATTAATCATAACTGTTGTTTTTTGTTCTCCATCTTTCTATCTGCTCTTTGGAAAGAAGCGAAGTAGATGAGAAGTTTGCCCAAATGGGGGAAATACAGTAGTTTTACAGTGTTCAATTATAAAGTGTCTTACTTCTAATGTGTTAATAGTTAATATGTTAAAGCACTCAAAGCGTGCTTACAGCCTTCAGTCATATCATTATTATCATCATTAAGCATTTTAAACTGTTTTCCAAATCCACATTAAAAAATTAATTTAAAAAAATGATCTTTGTGAATGCCTTTCTGGGGCCAATTCCGATTACCGATTTCTTTAACAGTGTGATCGGCCAATCACCAATCTGATCACTGGATGAAATACCCAGACTTTCAGCACTGTGTTTAACAGATTGTTCTTATGGCTGCATGACACAGCTGGCCACTTCATCGCGACAGTATAGGCTCTGTCTCCTATCCAATAAATTAAACTCTTCTGATCAATGATTGTATGCTGTGACGTCAGAAATCCTGCTGCTCTCACATCACCAATTAATAGCTGGTACTATAAAGCCACAGCACACCAACAATTAATAATAATAACAATAACAATAACAATAATAATAATAACAATTATGATGAACAGAAGGAAATTAATTTATTAATCAAAACATTTGATTTATTATGGGTAACATAATGTTGGTCATCAGTGTTGTAGCATCACTGATTTGTAGCATCAAATCAGAACGAAACAAAAACGTCCAAAGCCACAAAAATGGATTTAAAAAAGCTCTCTGTGTTCCCATAGTTACTAACAAACAGGTGAAATGCTGTATAGCAATCCAAGCAGTACAGTTATGTTTGGTAATGGCTTTCGTGCCATTACCTGTACCCACGACAACCAGATCAACATGTCAGCATGTTCGGGTGTCTTTATGTAAATATATTTAGTGATATTTTTTTAAATTTTAGGCTATAAATATTGTGTGAATTCAGACTCCTTTCTGGTAATACTGCCATTTTTCTTTGGTGACTGGCCTTTAATTACACAGATACAAACTATTCAGCCATTATTGGAAGTTTTAAAGTATACATCTTATTAAAAATAAAAGAAACAAAACTGGTTGTGCTGCTTGTGAGTGAGACATCTTCATATCCAAAGGAAATGAAAAGAAATGTTTCAAAGGTTAAGTATTTTTATTAAGACATCAACATGTCCACCGGTTGGTGTATTGTCAATCCAAATGTTTGCTCTGTATCACCTGGAGGATCTCCGTCCCTAATGTCTTAAACGATGACTGTACACGTACACATACACAAATGATACTTACAGTCAAACTCTGGAAGGCTGTATTTGAATATACTGAAAAATTGTATATGGCCGAATAAATTCTGTATCTGAGGCTTTAAAAGTTATTATGCCTAAAAATCTAGGCTATTTCATATGGATGCACCTGGCATGTACGATAATTGCATACCATACATCCACAAGGATAATGAGAAACTTCAGACAGTTCAAGTTATTGTGCCTCCTGACAGCTCTCAAAGGAGACCACTAGAGTCAGGGAGAAAGTAATAACAGGCTCATAACAGGAGCAACGATCATATGGAGTAGTGATAGAATTGTGATAAGAAATTGGCCCTCTGAACGCCAAACTGGACTGTTCCGAAATTCAGAATCAGTATCAGAGCCGGTTACTCTGGATATACAGTGTTCACAAAGCTATTGAAACGGTAACAGGGCAGCAAGCCACCCCGCAATGGTGAAAATAAATGTTTACCAGACCACAAATTGCCACAACTTCTGTATTTACATGTTTGCAAGCAGGTTAATTAGCCTGAACATGAAAATGACAATCAATTTTTTTTTTATCTTCGGCTGAAGGGTTCATAAATTCTCCTGACCTTTTCCGATACAGATAGAGTACCGATAGAGCCTGAATTTAGATTCAATGTACAAACACCTAGGCCATCATAGAAAAGTTACAGTTACAGACTTATAATTCAATATATTATGAATTGATTTTCTTGTTGATTTATGGTCACACCAGCCAGCTTTTCAGTTAAGAAGAGAAGGGAGTAGATGGGGGGGGGGGGGGGGGGTCAATAGCTTGTGTGCATTTGCAATGCGCCCCTGGGCTACCTGCAGGCAACTTGACAACAATGGATTCACTCTTGATTGTCACGTTTAATCAACAACACTGCACTGTAAGGGGGTCCAAACCTAATTAGAAACTGTACTAAGCTACACATTGTAGGAGCAATGCATACAATGACACAGTGAGTAATTTGGTCCTGTATTACATACAAGGATGTAGCGGAGGGTAAACCCACTTAAACCCTTTTTTATTTGCAGAATAGAGTTTTAGAGCATGTTAATAATAAAATAAATAAATCATAGATTTATGGTATGCATCATATCAAACTGATACAGGTTATATGAGGATAGTGTCTTTAAAAGGAAAAAGCATAAAATAACACTTTTTTGAAGTTATAATTGATTTTTGTTTCTATTGGTGGTTCATATCATCAAGTGGCCTTATGATGATCACTGTAAGTCATATAAATTGTATTTACCACTAACTTAGATCACCTCTTACCGGGTAGAGGTACTTTTATACATGGGTTATACATGTGCCGTAAGGACAGAAGCTAGGAAACTCAAGATTTTAGATGCAGACAGACAAATTGAGGGGTCAAAGTCTCAACACTGATAGACCTAATAAAATTTCTTGCACCCACAAGAGACAGCTAAGCCCCGCCTCTGCACACGGTATTCCAAGCGATTAAATATTAAGACTACAAATCAGGCAGGGGAGAAAGTATGGCTAAGTTACAGGATGATCCAGAGGGAGTCTGTAGCCTATTCCAGCAGACCTTTTTCTTCCCAAAATCAACATTCATTCTCTTTTCCCCAAGCAGAAAGTCTGTCTTGACACCCGACACCGAGCGGGGACGGCTGGAGCTACCGAGGCCCAAGAAAACAGCGCAAGGCTGGCTACACAGCTTCGACACACAGAACTCAAAACTAAACAGGCAGTACAAAGTATAATCGTCTGATTCCATATGAAGGAAAGTTGCGGTTAGTTAATGGGTTTATGCGTAGATGTGTCGCACGTTAACGCAAAGTTCCTCGACTTCGCGTTGCAACAGCAGAGTTGTACCCTAGGGACCTAAAAACCTCAGCTTTTCAGAAAGGATTCGGGGCTAGCGTTGTAACTAACGTTACTTCTCCCAAATAGGACACACAAAAACCGGGGTGTAATTAAAAGATGACGCACACAGATACTCCTCCACTTGGGGTATAGCATGTTAAGTAATACACTACTATTATTTGTCCCGGTAGCCCCGCAGTACTTGTTCCCAGAGGGTCCATGTTGTGAACAAAAAGTCAACGTACCGTCAACCGCCGACACCAGGCAACTCCACAGCAGCAACTCCACCAGCAAACCTCCCATTTCAAGTCCTCTCCGCTTTAAATCCATAACTCCCACTCCATTTTCGGGGAATATTTACTCCTGAATAAACTTGTAAAGATGTCCACTTTGCCGTGTATGAATGTATATGTATCTCACGCTGTGCATATGTGTGTGTGTGTGCATGTGTGTGTGGCTTTCTTTCTCAGCGATACTTTTTTCCCGTTAAGGCGCTCGCGCTACTTTATACTCCGGGCTGTCGAGCTCGCGCACGGGTAGAAAAGGCAGGCGGAAGTTGTGTGACGTCAGCAGACACGAGGCAGCAAGATTTTTTTATTTGTTTTTTAATTTCACCAATTTGTCTCCTGTCTGTCAATGTCATAACTGTGTATGTGTTGTTATTGCTACTGTTCTCTTGCATACTTCTTCTTATTATTATCATTATTGTTATTATGCCATGCTATTTGTTTGCTCACCTGTAACTCGAAAACGCGACATGTATGGTTCATATGGAATTTTACGTAGAAGTGTGTAATTGTTCAATTTTTTTTTTTTCTAAATTAATAAAGGTTAATTAATTAATTTCAATTAATTCGATTAATTTTAACATCTGGTGAATTATTCGATGAAGTCTGCTATGCTTTTCTTAATGATACTGCTTATATTTGATGAATTTTCAAGTTTTTTATATTGAAGTTTCTCCATCAATATATTCATATCAATATAAATATATTATATACTCAACAGAAACTTCATAAAATTTTCCCAACAGTCAGTATGGCATGTTAAGCAGTTGTATTAAAGCTCATAATAATAGCTCTGCTAATTTTAATATTAATAATATAGTAATAAAGTATTAGTTATAAGAATAGTATTAATAAAATAGTAATAGCAATACTATAGTCATAGTATTAATATTGTAATAGTAATAATACAGTAATAGTAATAGCATTAATGCACTAATGGCAATGAATCAGAATCAGAAACAGGTTTATTGCCAAATATGTTTACACATACAAGGAATTTGTCTTGGTGATTGGTGCATAACAATAAACATAGAAGAATAAGAAAAAAACAAGAATAAAAGCAAGTACTGTAGAGGCAAAGGTCAGGAATACAATATAAAATAGAGAAATTCACACTAAAATATATGAAAAGATGTAAAAAAAAAAAAAAAAAAAAAAAATTTATAATAATAACAATAGAATAAAAAGAATATTGTGCCATATACATGTGCAAGTGTATGTGCAAATTTGTGTTAATGTAACACAGGTGCAGGTAAGCAGGTGAGGATGATTTGCGTTAATATAACGTGTAGTGTCCATGGGGCGATGATAATTACAGAAAAACATCAACAAAAAATAGTCAGTAAGCTTCATTAAATGCGTAAAGTTTGGTCCACTTTGCTGTCTATTGGAGAGGTCACCACTCCAGGGTTTGATTCAACCTCACTAAACAAGGCAGGTGTGAAAGCACCCTAAAAGACATTTTACATTTTAGCCAAAAAAAATAGATAAATCAACTATCAAAATAATATTGCAAACCACAATTACACTGAAATGTATTATTGCAATACTGCACTCCTTAGCAAACTTTCCATGTGTTCCAAAATGTCCATGCCAAGTGATTCTGATGGTTGCATGGGGTCAATTGCAGCTCTTAGATGCTCCATCTGCTGGTCACTAAGTAGGCTGTACAACTGTGGCTCGGTTATACCAGGGTGAAAAAAATCCCAAAAATTCCTGTACAATGAGCAAGACATTTTTTGTAAGAGAATTGTGTGAGAATGTCATTACGCATTTGCATTCTTACACTCTTTATTCAATGTGGGAACAAACATGGGAAACCATTGACAACGGTTAACATTACTTTGGATGAAATATATAATTATAATGCAATATAATTAGTTTCTTTCAACTCACTTTTCCACTTCAGCGGTGCTATTTGCTATAATGTTTTTTGTTTCACTTGATTATGTACTGACTGTGTATACCAACCAGTGGTTTGATTGGGTACTGATTGGGTATACTGATTGTTTACACTTGCACAAACTAATACATTATACAAATAGTCTGTAAGCCATTATAATTTAATATTTTAAAAAACTGTATGAATAGATTTTGTAAGAACTTACAAATCACTATGAGTATGGGTCATAACCAGGGGTGGAAAAAGTACTCAAATCCTTTACTTAAAATATAGAGGTTAATGGCTCTTCATACTGAAAAATCAGGACATGATGTTACTTTTACTTTTTGCTACTTTAGTACATTCAATAGTGACATATGTTCACTTGATCTTTGAATTGAAGCCTTTTACCAGACTATTATTCTATCAGGGTAGTTCAACTTTTCTTAAGTAACCAACTTTCATTATGAGGGGCATCATTCCACTGCACAGAGGCAACCTCAGCTTTGCCTCAGAATTTGTTCAGACCCCACCTATGGAATGACTCTCCTTTCAGGAACAATGTGGCATCGATTATCGATTATTG
Source organism: Hoplostethus mediterraneus (assembly GCA_034670385.1). Classification (NCBI taxonomy): domain Eukaryota; kingdom Metazoa; phylum Chordata; class Actinopteri; order Trachichthyiformes; family Trachichthyidae; genus Hoplostethus; species Hoplostethus mediterraneus. Next base: position 509,818 of record JAXDDW010000122.1, on the reverse strand, counting down.
CTTCTTATCACAATAAGAAAACAACTAAACAAGAGTGGTGTTCATGGGAGGATACTAGGGAGGAAACCACTGCTCTCCACAAAAAAACATTGCTGCCTGTTTGACAAAGACCGCCTGGATGTTCCACAAAGCTACTGGAACAATGTTCTGTGGACAGGGGAGACAAAAACTAACTTTTTGACAAAAGGGCACAACGCTATGTTAGGAGGGAAAAAAACACTGCATACAACCATAAAAACCTCATCCCAACCATGAAGCATCATGGTTTGGGGCTGGGGCTATCATTATATCGATGGAAACTAGCTTTTTGGCTAGTACATTTACATGTTACATAGGTTTACATGTTAAATAGGTCTTTTGATATGTTGATTAATGTACACTGTCCCTTGTTTAAATAAATAAATTCAAATTCAAATTCAAATTGAGGGAATAATGAATTCCAAATTGTGTTTCTTTTTTTGTATTCAAATATCGTAATACATATTTATTGAATGTAGTATTATTTTATTAATTCATGTTTTATTCATATTCCTTCTATATTTCAGAATTTTGAACCAGAAATCCTTCCATACAATAAGACAGACCTTGAAAAGCCTCGGACGGCGTTGAGGGCCGATAACACACGCTCAAACAAACACACACACACACACACACAAAAGATGGACACATACTCACGCCCACATGGAAGTGGACATGAAATGCAGACAGGAACATGCACATGCATGTGCACACGCTAACTTGTACATCCACTTCCAGATCTCCCTGCTCACACACACCTAAAGCCAAGCTAAACCTGGCATTTATCCTCTCTCCTCAGGATGCCTCACTTTGCCTTTCCAACTGGCCTCGACTCTAAAGGGACCCTAAACTAAAAGCATATGCTCTCCTCCTTTCCCTCTCTGTGTGCATATGAGAGAGGCATGCAGCTATTCCCAGCCATAGAGCATGGATTATAGACAAGGTATTACTATTATTATAACTGTGGTTATTATTATGATTACTTTGTAGTAGTAGCAGTAATAGTTGCAGCAGTATATGTACTAGTAGTAGCAGTAGTAATAGCAGTAGTAGTAGTAGCAGTACTAATAGTAGTAGTGGTAGTAGTAGTAGTAGTAGCAGTAGCATCAGTAGTAGTTGTACCAATAGTAGTATCAGTAGTAGAAGTAGTAGTAGAAGTAGCATCAGTAGTACTAGTAGTAGTAGTAGTAGTAGTAGTAGTAGTAGTAGTAGTAGTAGTAGTAGCATCAGTAGTAGTTTTAGCAGTTGTAGCATTTCTATAATACGGAGGAACAGAAAATCAAGTGACCATGTAGTAAAACTAAAGTTTACTCAAACATTCTATGCTGGTCATTTTGCTGATATACTAAAGATGGCTGACACACAACATTGGCTGATATTGTCATGGAAATCAGTTCTGGTACAGTCAGAACACTTTTGCCTTTTACAACAAATGCTCCAATAGATTCACTGCAGTCATAAGCAGAAGTAGTGTATGGACCTGAACCAGTGCTAGATAATAAATGGCAGGAAGATGAGAGATGAAGATACTTAACACACTGGCTGATCACACATTTTCTCCTAACAGAAAAAAAACCTATTTTGGCCTTCTGACCTGTTAATGTGAATATAATCCGCATTTTGCACATCATATATATAACCTGGAAATTGACATAGTTGTATACTCTCATGTTTTTATGTGGTTATAATACACATATTTGATCTTTTTGGTATGTTTTCATATTTTGCATATTCAGTATATTCCACTACCACTATCTTGCAAACCCTCACTAATTTTGCACACTTTTCAGTCAAGCATGTCTACATGTCTGTGCTATCGTTAAAGTTCTCTTTCATTAAAGTTTCACCCTGTCTTATTTCATCTAATACTATCCATTTGAAGGGAATACCAACAGAGAATACCGCAACCCACTGGGACATTGCCTTTCTATCCATTCCGTTTCTATACTCCCGGCCTGGCTCTACTAAAGGAATGCTGTAATGAAACATATTTTCTTTCCCCAGTCACCTGCAACACACAGCCGCCGGCCTTGCTTTGATCCACACACCGCTCTCCGCAAATATCAAAAAAGACCTCTGCATTGGTCTGTGTTCTCTCTATAAAGACCAAGGCTTAGGAGTGATATAGTTGAGTGTAACAAATACCTTTCTCTCTCTGGGTAACAAGGAACAGGTGAGGCTTAGAAACTGTCTGAGGCCAAGTTTAGGAGAGCTACAGTACATTCAAAATATGAACTGTTACACACTGCTGATTACACATTGAAATGTGTAATAAGTAACAGTAACTTTGCAACTCCAACTCAGTCATAGAATCCAATTGCTTTCTGATACTTCTGCCTCCAAACTTTGTGTGGTACGACATTGTGACAGAATATGGCATTGAATAAGGTATTTCAACTTATAGACTGCAATCTCAATCGTATTATCAGCATCTACACCTATTTGTCTGTGAGCTTTTGTATAAAGACCAAGGCTTTGGAGTATTGCAGTTGACTAACAAACAACCTCTCTGTCTTGGTGACAAGGAACAGGTGAGCACCCATGCAATGTCTGAGGAAAGTTACTAATAGGTGTTTACACTGTTCTGTGTTGTATGGTGTGTTTTCTTCCATTGTGTTTTGTTCGGTTCGCTTAGTGCTGGGCCACTTTCAAAGGGTGCTGACAGGGTGCTGTTCCATGCTGGTTTCTAGTATAGATTTAAAACAAGACATGATTGGGCCTTAGCCATCAGGGTCCTAGACTTTGGTATGAAAGCTAAATCTGTATTATCTTTTAAATCACTTAAACATCACTTTTATAGTATAGAATTATAGAATTGTCTTTCACCTCCATTTTAAGATTTAACTTCTATACCAGAATATCAGTCCGTGATCTGAAGCTTAACAGAGTTTGGGCCATGCAGCATGACCCTAAACACAAAAGCAAATCTACAACAGAATGGCGTAAAAATTCTATTCTATATTTTGGAATGGCCAAGTCAGAGTCCTGACCTTAACCCTATTAAAAATGTTGTGGCCTGACCTGAAGCAAGCAGTTCATGCACTAGTCTGTCATCTAATACATGGACCAGACGCATCAGTGCATGGCACAGGTACAGTATGGCCAATCATTCTAGGGAACACATGCAAAAGGCCCAGGAAGGCCAGACCCAGGAATACGACAGAGGAGCCCAGGTATGGGAGTTTCAACCTAGGGAAAAAGCATTGATATTCATCCCTAATAATGAATGTAAAGTCTTGGCTAAGTGGCAGGGTCCATATGAAGTGATGGAGAAGTCAACTATAGAGTAAGACAATGTGGCCGATGCCAAAGCCAACAAATCTACCATATTAATCTAAAGAAATGGTATGATGAAGAGCACACCCCAGTACCAACATCGTGGTCTAGCACGATTGTGATGGTACCAAATGGCAGCCCTCAATTCAGCAATGGCTTCAGAAAAGTGAATGAAATATCAAAATGCAATGTGTACCCCATGCCATGAATCGATGAGCTGATAGAGCGGCTAGGACCGGCTTGGTACATCAGTACCCTAGACCTGACCAAAGGCTACTGGCAAGTTCTTCTCACTGACTGGGCCAAGGAGAAGATGTCATTCTCAACTTCAGAATGAACCCCCGCAAGGCAGCTGGGCCAGACTCTGTATCTCCCTCCACAGTGAAACACTGTGCGGATCAGCTGTCTCCAGTCCTCATAGACATCTTCAACCATTCACTGGCAGTATGCAGAGTTCCTGCATGCTTCTAGGAATCCACCATCATCCCTGTACCCAAAAAGCCAAGGATCACAGGCCTCAATGACTATAGACCTGTCACCCTGACCTCTGTGGTCATGAAGACCTTTGAGCGCCTTGTACTTTCACACCTGAAATCCATTATAGAGCCCCTACTGGACCCGCTGCAGTTTGCCTACAGAGCCAACAGATCTGTAGACGATGCAGTCAACATGGCCCCCCACTTTATCCTCCATCACCTGGATCCTATTCGTGGACTTCAACTCTGCATTCAACACCATCATACCAGCCCTTCTCCAGGACAAACTCTCCCAGCTGCATGTGCCTGACTCTATCTGCGGGTGGATCACTGATTTTCCTGACAGACAGGAGGCAGCATGTAAAACACCAGCACTGGTGCGCCACAGGGCATGCTCTTCTCCCTCTACACCAACAGCTGCACCTCCAGTCACCAGTCCGTCAAGCTCCTGACTTTCACCCTGATTGGATTAATTTCTGATGGGGATGAGTCTGCCTACTGCAGGGAGGCTGATCGGCTGGCTTCTTGGTGCAGCCTTAACAACCTAGAGCTGAACACTCTAAAGACTGTAGAGATGGTAGTGGACTTCAGGAGGAGTCCGGCCCCTACCCCAGTCCTCACCCTGTGTGGCTCCCCTGTCAGCACTCTGGAGTCATTCAGATTCCTGGGCACCACCATAACCCAGGACCTCAAGTGGGAGCAGAACATCAGCTCCATCACCAGCAAGGCCCAGCAGAGGATGTACTTCATGCGGCAGCTAAATAAGTTCAACCTGCCACAGATAATGATGGTCCAGTTCTACATGGCCATCATTGAGTCCATCCTCACCTCGTCTATCACTGCGTGGTTTGCTGGTGCCACTGCCAGGGATAAAGCCAGACTGCAGTGCATCATCCACTCAGCAGAGAAGGTACAGGTCACACCTCTAGGATCAAGAAGTGGGCTGGAAGGATCATGGCTGACCCTTCTCACCCTTGACACTCCCTTTTTGAACTCCTCCCCCTGCGGTCTGTCAAGACCAAAACCTCCAGGAACTTGAACAGCTTCTTCCCCATGGCAGTGGAGCTCTCAAACAAAGCCGCCTGACCACCCCCTCCCCCTTCAGACACACACACACTTATTATTTATTTATTTCATTGCATACAGTATATGTATATACTGATTGTTGATTGTTGATTGTTTGAGTTTCTTTATTTGATTGATGTGTCTGTTTTTATTGCACCAACGTCACTGAGTCAAATTCCTTGTATGTGTGAATGTACTTGGCCAATAAATTTGATTCCGATTCTGATTCTATACCAGTATTGGGTCCTTCCCTTTGGTGTCCACGGGGCCCTGACGACGTTTGAATGCATGATGGACAAGATCCTATGTCCATACTGGAGATTTGCAGCTGCATACCTGGACGGCGTTGTGGTCCACAGCGCCAACTGGGCCAGCCACATATGACATCTACAAACAGTAGGCCCCTGAGACAGGCCAGGCTTGTGGCAAACCGCAAGAAATGCCAGCTGGGGTTGGAAGAAGCCAACTACATGGAACATACCATATGAAGATGAGTGGTGAAGCCCCAGCAGTCGAAGGTGACAAAGGAGTTGAAAACATTTTTGTGACCTCACCCAAAAGAGGCCCCACCAGGTCAGATGAACGGAGGAGTTGCAAGTTGTACCTTCAAAGTAGAGCACAGAGCCGGGATCCCCAGGTCAGAAAGACAGCTCAACTGGGGTTCAGCACCAGGGACAGCGGCAGTTCCACACAGGAGATAACTGGGCAGAGTGTGGGAGGGGCAATACTTTCCCGCCCTGGGGACAAATGTATAAACTATGCCTACACACACAAAAACTGTGCATGTGCCTCTTTCCACACAGGATTCGGAATTTATAAAAATCAACAGGCGGTGAGAATGTACGTACCGGTATACATAGATCACATTATGCGTGGCCTTCGCAGTCTTTTGAGTCTGATTAGTGCGATATTGTGAGGAAAAAGGAAAAAGGTGTGAATTTGGGTGACATTTTATTTAGAGCTTTTTTCTTTCACTACATTGTGCTAGGATGTAGTTGTTTAAAAAAACATTCCCTATGATTACAACATGATTACATGATTACATTTTTGACAAGCCTTAATTTCATCCTATCTTGAGTAAATAGGTTTGTCACTACATTATAATAATTATAATAACAATAATAATTATGTATTTATACAAATATTATTATTATTATTACTATTATAATAAGCCGGGCAACATATCAAGTTCCATCTGGGCAGAATTCTCCTGCAATTGTGGTGCATTTTGACTGAAAAACAATCCCTGGACTTTAAGACCAAAAATTGAATCAAGGAGGAAGGAAAAAGGAGAGAGTCACGTTGGTCTGATGGAGGGTGTGAGGTCCCTTGTGAAAAGTGATGTGATTGGTTCCTTTGGGATGCAAGCACAAGGAATCAAAGGAATACCAAGTATTGAGCCATACACATAATAGGCCAAGGATGACTGTACAGTACTGTAACACACACACACACACCCACACAAACAAACAATCAAATAAGCCTACTTTCCTGGCAGTGAAACTGATAGCTTCAAGGCACAAATGCTTGATTCTCACTGGTGGAAAGGAGGAGGAGTGAATTTTAGACTGGAAAATAACCAGCATGAGACTCCATAGAGGCTCCCCAGAGAACATTTCTGTGGGACACATACCCAAACATACACACACACGCATGCAAACTCAATCGTAAAAACATATACACTGGTGGTAGCTGGGCAAATCCAAATACATGGATGGGTGGATTTTAACACAGGCATAAAAACTTTTTACTCTGGGCCCATATGGGTGCAGTAAGCACTAAGAATTTGTACTGATTAATAGTAATAAGTAATAAGCTGCAACGTTTCTATGTGAATAAATGTTTTTCTACTGTATTTGATTGATATAGCACAATAGTGATCCAATCCCTAGCCAGTTCATGAAAGCTTTTATATTTGCTGTTCTAAACCCCCGGTGAAAAATCCTCTGGTGTACAAGGAAGTGATGAGTTTCCAGTTTGTTTGGAATAAACAGAGGAAGAACTGGCTAGTTAGCATAAGCAGAGCCCTAGGTCCTTTCCAGCCACTAGGGGGCAGACAATCTGTCTCTCCATTCTGTCTCTTCTGAGAAAAACAATTTTAACAACATACAGCACTGGAAAAAATGAAGAGACCACTCCAAATGATCAGTTTCTCTGGTTTTACTATTAATAGTTATGTGTTTGAGTAAAATGAACATTTTTGTTTTATTCTATAAACTACTGACATGAGTTGTGCCTGTGTTGAAATTCAACAGACACTGGAATGGAATGGCTGCCATACATGTAGAGATGCTGATTTAAGAAAAATGTGTCTCTTCATTTTTTCCAGAGCTGTAACTGATGTTTACTTCAATGTAACATGGCGATCATTTACCTTATTTTCAAAAGGATAATAATACACAACTTGGCTCACTCAACTCAGCATTTGTGTAGTGTGTGTGTGTGTGTGTGTGTGTGTGTGTGTGTGTGTGTGTGTGTGTGTGTGTACCATTCCTTGTCCATGCTACTTCCCTTCTGTCAATTTTTTCAATATGCCTCTTTATACAGATTCTGTCTATCCTTTGTTTTCTTTCCACTGATCAAATCCTCCAAGGAGATTGAACCCCTGTTGGTCTTGGCATCACAATCTCTGCTCTGTAATAATAGAAAATAAAATACCACTTGAGCACATATACGTGTTTAAATTAACTACATTTTAATATAAAGTAAAAGTAATTAAAAAATGTAACCAGTGTCTTAAGGATACTTCAACGGACTGTCAATGGACACTTTGGTGGTCGGGGGGTGGGTGGAATTGAACCTGTGACTTTCCAGTTATGGAACAGTCTCTCGAAGCAAACTGTCAAAAACAGTATTGGTCAGGCAAAAATTAGGATTACTGAATGCTTTCTTGAAAGTGTTAAAAGTAAAGAAATCAATTTGCTCCAACTCAGCAATCTATTGCAATTACTCGCAGCTGCTTTTTGATTGCTTTGCTTTTACCATTAGAGCATGTCCTTTCATCAGCAATCCAACAAGTCTGTATCAAGTTCAGGGTTGTGTAGTAGAATGGACGGTTCTGGTCATGCGGTGTAGGTGCACGCAGTTTTTATCCTCTCACACACACACACACACACACACACACACACACACACACACACACACACAATATAACAGCCCGATGGCAAAGAGTTTTCACTTCACGAGAACCACATCTCTGGTCAGTGTGCTCCATTCCTCCCAGCCTCACTGCAAGAGAGAGCATATATACCTGAGTAATCACTAACTCATTCCAGCTGTGTCTGCAGAGGCGGCAGAACCACTCCTGGCTCTCTGTGTCCAGCCAACGCCCAAAAAAGCCCACCACACTGCCACACACCCCCCACCGCCCGACTAAGGCTGGGACAGCCGACAGCCCAACCGCACGCTTCTTGGGGTTGGCCATGAGCCCCGCTTGCCTCAGGGACTCGAGCGCAGCCCCCACCTGTTGCACTGTGCTGTTCCCAGCTGTTACAATGGATGATGATGTCATCTGAGTAAGCAGCAGCATACTCTGTGAGGGTGCAATACTCTTGAGGCCATGAGGCGTTGAAATGTAGCTGGGGCCCAGACAGCCAAAAAGAAGTGTGACAAATTAGTGGAGAAGGTTGTTTTCTCCTTGTGGAGAAGGTTGTTGGAGAAGGTTGTTTGGAGAAGGTGGAGAAGGTTGTTTTCTCCTTGTACTCTAGAGATAAGGGAATCTGCCAGTAGTCCTTGGTCAAATCCATTGTCGTAAAAAAATGACCTGTGCCTAGCACTTTTCATATCCGAGGTGCCCGGCCATTAATATTATCATGAGCTGCCTGGAAAATCATTTCCCAATGTCTTATTGGAACCTAACCACAGAAACAAATCCAGGCCAATCAATGCCTAAAGCCCCGTTTAGACCGCGAGAAACTTTCCCCAGGGACTAGGGACTTTTGGAGTCAATATAATATTAGGGGGTGGGTAAGGCAGGAGCTGACGAGAGCTGACTCCATCAAGGCAGACACCAGGCTTTGGTGTGTCATGGTCTGAGTACAGCCTAAATCCACCAAATTATGTGTACCCCGTACTCTCCAGACCAGGGGAGGACACCAGTGGGCCTAACAACATGAACCACCTGCCCCACCTCCATTACAGGGCACTCCTTCCAGAAGAGCCTGGGACGCCCAGGCATCTGAGGAGTTCTCCGTGGGGTCTTGTCAGCAGATACTGAGGCTGGGACCTGTGGAGAAGAGAGAAAGGATGGGTTAATATGAGGAGGGAGCAGTGGTGGGACCCTTGCTTGGGCAGGGGCCGTAGGAGAGAATCTTAGGGCTGGTGTAGGCTGGGATGACAACATTTTGGGGTGGCATTCCACTGGTCCTCCTTGAAGCTGCAGGGACAGGTGATCCTCCACCAGGGTGATCAGATCCTGGGGGTGTCCATCGATGAACTGCTCCAGCACCACAGGCTCCATGATGTCGTCGGCGGTCCTGGAGCCCAATTGTAGCTATCGCTTTGCTGCATCCAGGAGCTGCTGCACATAAGCAAGCAGGTGGCCGGCGTCCTCTGCGATGACCCTAAGGTTTGAGGCTGGTCCAGGATAGGCTTCTGGATGGTCTGGTAGTTGTTTTGGGAGGACGCTGGCAGGCTGTGTGCCGTCAGCTGTACGTCCCCAGTTAGGAGGGGAAGGAGACGCACAGACCGCTCCTCTTCTGGCCACCCACATGCCACTGCCAACTTCTCAAACATTGTGATAAATGCCTTGGGATCAATGGATGCAGACATTTTTGGCAGGGCGAACTGAGCCATGTGGGATAGAGGCCGACGCAGAAGAGCCCAATCTTCTGCCTGGGCATGTGCTATTTCCAGCAGTGCCTGGCTCTGTTGTTCTTGTGAGATGGTCTGGTTCTCATGCAACAGGACGAGACGATTCAGTACATGCCCCAGCAGGGGATTCAACCTGTCACTGTCCGTCCACCCTTCAATGTGTCTCTGTTCAGGTGCCACTGTAACAAGGTCGATGGACGGTTCTGGACAGCTGACACCGCAGAGACATCTAATGAAGTCCACAGGAGAATAAGCTTCACTTCCGAGGTCAGTAACATTACAAGTGTCAAGAGTTAAAGCACCACAGCAGCCAGAAAATATAAGCAACAAATATTGCTTGCACAAGGAGTATTACGTCATTCTGGTTTGACAACAACTTACAAGCTATAAGAGGATGAGGAGCCCATTCTGAAAAGGATGATGTCATGATGGTACAGGTACAGGTACATGATGTCCTAGGGAAGAGAGCACCGAGAGTGTCCGTTTAAAGGGATATTTTCACATAGACCTAACGCACGATGCGGCTAAAGTTGAAACGTGTTCAACTTGGAGCACCCTAAACTGCAACATATCCAAAACATGAGGTGCATAGTTTGGAGGAGACCTTCCTGTTCCTTCTGTGACCAAACCACTGAAAAAAAAGAGGTGCAGGCGCATTCAAAGAAGCATCCTATGTCATCACGGCCTAATCAGATTCCTGAAATGTAGTTCCATGTGATGTAATTACCGTGTAAGTTTACAAATAATTCAACCCAACCCCGAAAAACGTTCTGATGCCTTTCTAATTCTGGTACCTTTCTGATGCCAGCATATTGTTTTCTCACAGTGTTGATCTTAATAGCTCCCATGTTTCCCTCTTAAAACTTTTGTTTTCCCCTCAACCTTAAAAGCTCTCCTGGTGAGTGTGAGTGTGTGAAAGTGTGGGTGGTGTGTATTTATGGGTTTGTTATGTACTGTCAGGTAAAAAACCTTGTATCTCCAAGATGTCAACATTTGAGTTTATCGAATGGGATTTGACTGGGTTTCATAAGGCCAAGAAGTTATACAATTTCCTCAACCCATAGAGGAACCATCTAATCCTTCAAGTGGGGCGGAGCCTGAGAAGCTAGCTCAGGCAGACGACTCGAGTAGCTAGCCGAATGCCCTCGATCGCTCCCTGCAACGCTAATGTTCACCGTGTTTTTGAATGTTTAGCTCCACTGTTCTCTTTTCTTGTCTTATAGCTTTCCCCCATTGTTGTTGTTGTAACTTCCTGCTCTGTGGCCGCTAGCCTCACCTTGATAGCCACAACCAGCTCACCTGTGGCCACGCCCATAAGGCACGCCCACAGTAAATAGCAAATGTCCCAAAAAGACCCTAACATCATTCAAAAGTAAATTTCAGGCAAACAGGGGGGTTTAGGCATGGACCAGGATCACAGACAAATACAGACTGATAATGTAGAAGATATCCTATCAGTTTATTGTTATTTTAATTTTTAAGGTGCATATCTTAGCTTGAAAACATGAACATCACCGAAATTGGAGTTGCGAGGTTTGCAGGTATATGTGAGAGTAAGCGAGGGCCCCCCAGGCTCCTCTTCCGTCTCCAACCAAATCATTTTCTCAGAACTTCATTACAATGCTTTAAAGCATGTAAACAACCCTGTGCAGATGGGCCTTTGTTCGCGCCTCGCCCTCCTTGATTAAGACCAAAGACTGATATAAACTGCCCTATAAAAAAAATACTCTGAAGTTCTGGGAAACAACATTTACAAGCCAAGCAAAATTCCACCCCAAACCTGAATCCAAACACCGTTAGCATAAGCATTGGAACAGGGAGCCAACATGACTCTTCCGTTGTGACTAATGAGCAATATCAGAAAATATTGGAAAGTATGGAATTACTACAGGAGGGTTTATTTAAAGGTGACAGTTTCATATTCACCTGTGCAAGTTGAGAATATTGGACTCAGTGGACCCTCTTGGGCTTCTTATGAGAGCCTTTCAAAAGCCAGTGGACAAACCCAAAAATGCAGTGGTCAAGCTGAAAACGCATGTTGCTAGTTTTCTTAAAAGCTGACATTTTGGAGGTACAAAGTTTTCATTGGAGAGTGGTGATAAAGTGGTGGTGATGCAAGCTATTGTTCCTATCATGTTCAGTCTAGATTTGTGGACATGAACAAGGCCCAAAGCCAAAGTGAGATATGACTGTTTTGATGAACTCATCTGCTCCTTTGACAATCAATGGTACACAGTGAAATCACCAAGGGTGATTTTCGTGCTCATTGCTGTTAACGATAGTGGGATTTAAAAGGATTTAAAAGCTGAAAGAAACAAAGCTACAAAGTGCGTCTCCATTTCTGTTTCAATTACCAAATTAGGTTTTTCTTATATCAGCACCATACTGGAAAAAATGCTACCTGATGTTCACTGCTTAAAGCTGCACTAGGCAACTTCACACGTTGGCAGCTCCATATGGCAGTGAAAGGTACCCTTTTGAAAAATGTGAACTGCATTACCCAGAAAGCCTGCATCATGACGTCAGTAAACTCTTCTCTTCACTTTGTGATTTAGGCTGATAAGACAGCAGGATTCTTACGTAAAAATCTTGCCTACTGCAGCTTTAATGCATAAAATACACAATGTTGTGTACTATTTTGCAAGTAAAAGGTTCAAGATATCTAATATGAAGAATAGTATTGAGTTTCAATTACATATCAGCAATCGTTTTGCCTACTGTGTCACTTTTTTTTTTTTAAACGGTAGAGATCTCATTTTGGAATCTTTTAACTGTAAACTGTCCATAAAAAGCACATTGCCTCAAAATGCGGCCTGGTTTGTATCATGGCCTTGAAAGACACCGACTGGCTGAGAAGCATGTTTACCGTCTTGTGTGTTTAGTCTGACAGGGGCTTGCCGTGTTTGGACTGCCATGCACCCTGACCGATGTGTTGATGTGTATGTTGTCTTTGTTGTGGGCGTGTTTGGCGGAGTTATGCCAGATGACTAAGACGAAAAACACTCTCGAAAAACAAGATCGACGGCGAGTTGCAAGTGCAGCACGCCATGCGTTACAACATGGAAATCGTACACGTGTAAATCGTACCGCCGAAGGACTTTGTCTGCTGCTGGGTCTTTGTTTTAGCAGTAAGAGCTGTTTGGAATACAGTACAGTTCAACTGATGTGATGGATCTGTCTTTAAAGTGGGTGCGAAAAGAAAAGTCTCTGAAGAGACCGTTTTTAAACGAAAATCCAAGCTCATCTTCTGTTATATATCATCACATCTGTTGTTCAGTGCATTCCAGGAGTTACTTTGTGATGTTAAGTGCTGTAATTTCCTTTTTTGATGCACCCGCTTTCCTTCCACCTGCCTAGTCCATTTCTACTTCAGTTTTTCAGTGATTTCCTACGTTTCCCAGAATGCCTTTAGAACCCCCTAGAGAAGGGGCGTGAAATTGTACAATACAAAAATACAATTTGACAGTGTAAAAAAGTGTTTTAGTGTAGAACTTTCCTTTAAGGTTGGAGTTGTGCGTTGTAACCATTGCACAAGATGACAGGCATAAACAATACTTGACTATGAGAACAACGTAAAGTTAAGAAAAATTCAGCCGCCCTTACTGCTCACCCAAAGTAAATATATGATGGAAGTCGATAAGAATCCATATAAGAGCTGTTTTAAGAGTAAAATGTCAGAAGATTAAATCAAAATATTACTTTTAAACCACCACAGGTACTGGAAAAAGCAAATGAACCAAAATGTCTCCCTGCTCCTCCCTGCTGCCAAAACCTCTACAAGAACCACTATAATATGAACGCAATTTTTTTTATTAGTGTGCATTCCGCCATCTGATTAACAACTCTGGCGAAGAAAAACACACCAATAAAAATATTTCACCGTTTACAAAACAGGCGGGATGAAAGCCAACGTGAACTTGTTCTGCTCGGAAACAAAACTCCCAAGGCCAAGGAGGGGGTTGTGAGAAATCAGATGTGTAACTCCAAAAGCTCCATCTACCTGCCAAGGGACTGAGTCAAGAGAGAGGGAAAGTGGCCTTGTGGCTAAATTCGGCTAAATCCGGCACTATCCTCACTGGAACATTGATCCATGTGCGCCCCCCCCCCCCCCATCTAATGACTGTACTATGCACTATGCATGAAGTGCGCAATACCTCAAAGCTATGGATTAGACGACTGAAACATGAAAAAGACCAATTGGATTCTTTCATAATTTATTTTCTGCAAGTAAAAAATATTTTTTCCGATAGTGCATTAGTACAATGTTCAGTTGGCACGTGGAAGGTGTCTCTCTTTCAGGCCTGTATTCATTCCTTGGACACATCACTGCAAATAAAAATCCACCCTTAACAGAATCTGCCTGAATCCGTCTTGTTTCTATGATCGTGCTCGGATTACGAGTCGTGAATTTGAGTGCGTCTAAACTCAAAGCCAAAAAAATGTGAGAGTCAGGACTTTCTTCGGACACAGTGGCAGCACCCAGGGTAATTTGACCTAGTCCGGATTATAAGTGTTAGCAACACGCTTAAATGATGCTAACCTGAATGTCACTGGAGCAGCTCCAGGTTTTGTCTCTTGGAGAAATCTCACATTAGAGTGTTGTTTTTCTGGTTTTGGGAGCCGTCCATGTTTCAACATGGACAATAGGGTCTAAGATCATAGTGGGAACATTATAGAAACCGTTTCAAGGTGGATTTTCACTGTCAGTCAATCAATTCAATCTAACTTAATCCATGTCAGACAGCACATAATGCATATTAAGGTTAGACCGATATATCGGACAGTCAATGTCATCTATTGCAGACATGGAGGTTGTTCAACTGTTATGTCTTTATTTGTAAAATAATTAATGTAAAGGCAATAATGTATCTCAGAGTTTCCCCTACCATTGAAGAGGTGGGTCACCCCAGGCTTTTCCACCCTGACAAGAATAACATTTTTGGGAAAACACTTGAATACACATGAAAATTATCCAATTTAGAGATTGTGAATATTGCAACAAAATATCTGCCATCGGCAGCTTCAATAAAAAACTATTGGTATCTGTATTGGCTTTCAAAAACCCTTATCGGTCGAACCCTATTGCACACTACCTGCTAAATATGCTGGAGAAATACACAAAAATACCATAACACAACCTCAACATTTGTTTTCAAATATGGTGTGTCCCACAGATAATTTGTCTGGTATTTATTGGCATTGAAATGTTCTGAGCTAGCTTTCAGAATCAGCCTTAGTCTGCCACACACACAAAATCTTCCCTTCATGTTGTGGAACAGAGCTCAATTCATTCATTCAGTCACTTGATAATAATAATAATAATAATAATAATGGCTACACCATTCCAATGGCTTCATCATACAATAATGTGCTTAAGTGATTTGGCAATTCTCCATCACCCATTAACCCCATGAAAAAGTAAACTAAAACAAGTCAATAGTAATGCAGTCCTTATCAAGGATGGAACTCAATAGGATACTTTGTGAATTTGTCTTGTTTTTTCTTCACCAGACACTTGTCTAGACATATGTCTAAGGGTCCCCTTTAAGGATTTTGGACATTAGCCCAGCAGCAGCATTTGGCTGCCAGTGCCATACTATCTCCGTTTAAAAGGATCATTTTGGACCAGGACTGAGAAATAGCAGTCACAGGCTAGAAGGATTTCCATCCTTGATCCTTACTGGTTTCTGTAATCCTGCTAATGGCAAAGAAACTGATGCAATATGCAACGAAAGTGCGGGTATCACTTTGTGAAATGTAAACCGTAGTTGGAGACAGCTGTCAGACCTGGAGACATTCTCAACATTGTATGACATCTTTGTACCAAAGTGATTGCAACAGAAATAAGGTTTTCTATAGCCTCTGCCTTTCACAAACAAGAAAAGGTTAGAAATGGGATTTTAACAAGTTGACAGTTTGCATAACAGAAAGCTGTGCATGTCTCCAGAGATGATGGGATGTCTCCAAAATGTGTTAAGGAATAAGGGGATAAAAGGCTAAAGCTTCATGTTCATCATCAACGGCGTACAAGACATGTAAACAAAAAAAGATATATATATATATATTCAAAATATTCACCCTCCTTTTTTACTTAAGCATTCAGAAAGACATTCATTGTGAGCAAATATATAAAATGTATTAAAATAAAGAATCTAGTATATGGCCTCGATCCTATGGGTCATGGTTGGACACACCTGCATAGAAACATTACACACTGAAATATAGCCTAAGCTAGTATGGACAATGACAACACAATAATGGAAGACAATGAAATGCAAGGGAAGACAAAATTACTTTGGAAGAAATCATAAGATGATGAAATAAACAGATGCAATGAAATAAATTGTAAGATGCTGAAATCTGAGGACAAAATCTGAGGACAATCTAGTTCAGAGTAAAGGTCTGCTGACACCATCACCTTCAGTCAAATTTCAGATAAGTGTTTTTAGCAACTATAATGTTTCACATTGAGGAGAGGATGCTGGGCTGGGGAGGGGAGGGCACACCAATTCAAAATTGTTCTATACATCGCTACCTTTTAACAAGCCTACCACTGGGGATGACATCATCCTCTCCTGGGTTATCTCTCTAGATTGTTGCTCGGACACTTCCTTGCTGTTTTTGAATACACTTTTCGGAAGAAAAACCTATGTCAAAAAGTGATATATGATTATTTCCACCAGTCCCGATCCAAGCCCAAAGAAAAAAAAAAGTGCACAGCAGTGGAATCAGGGTGGGGATGCACAGCTGTGCTTGGCACGAATCAGTTGTTACTGCTACGCTGCTTTTGTAAACCAATGTTTCCTTAAAAGGATGTTAGAAATATTTGACATTGTTGATGAGGCTGCTGGATGTAATGGAGCGGGGGTTCGATTCACTTTCAATGTGAATTGAATGACAGTTTGTTTTGATACCTTGGGCAGAAAATCTTCACACCCGAAGATGACTAGGTAAAAAAACAAACAAACAAAACAATCAATGTCTGGCCCCTTTTCTCAAACAAACACATTCATCTAATCTAAGCCTCTTTTACCAATGACGTGCACACAGAAATCAAATCCTAGCAATGTTAAACAGACTGACAGACCCCCCCCCCCCAAATCAATTCAATGACTGACTAGGTTTACATGGTGGTCTTTCTCTCTCTGGCTCACTGACTAAACACCAGACCGTATATACTTTGGCCCTGAAACACCAGCTTAAGGCTTCAACACAACCAGGCCACATCTGGGGAAACTTAGAAGGCAGAGAGTTGGAAAAACATTGTACGTATTCAAAGACTCAGGTCAGTTCTTATAACACTACCATTCAAAAAAGGAGAGGAAAAAAATTGTTTTGTAGAGAGAAAATAGAGATTTGGAATGAGATTTCGCCATAGGGTAGAATTTATGTTATTTAAGATGGTTTATTTTTAATCTACCGTCCTTTAAAGTTCAATAAGAACGCTGCCATCAATTGTTCAACCAATCACTGTGATCGTCGCCATGCCTTGTGCTAGGACTCGGTGACATACTTGAACCAGGATGAAATGGGAGCACTTCTCTTAAAAGATGATGCCATTTTCGCCACATCTGTGGGTGCGGTTCAGGATGGCACATCGTGGTTTACTTATCAATACAACATGTGTGTCAGATGTGGTAATAGCGCACCACAAATTTTGTGTCAAAAAAATAACACAAGATGTGCGCTATCCACAAGTAGACAAGTGGATGGATTGATAGTGACACATCCCAAGAATACTGCATCTGCATGGCATTCAAATGAAAACCAAACCATGCAGAGATTTCAGCATCCCAGCCTCTTCACGTAACCACCAGGATACAACCTCACGTGATGGGGATGCGATTGGGACAAAACACGTAAATACAATGAGAGCAAATCCGAAGGACGAGTATCTTCATTAGAAATTCATTGAGTTGGATGACTGAAAAAATTAGATGGGGGGGGGGGGAAAATTACATCTCTGCTCATAGAAGCCTCAGCTAGAATCCTTTATCTCTTTACAACTCTAGAGATAAAAAGGGAATAGTTTGTCATTTTGAATTTCTAAATCAATTTTTCTGGGAATGGATGCTACAGTTGAGCATGCATATCTGTTGTGCTTTGTGCAAGTGCCTATGTGCATCACAACCCACAACCCAACCCACCAGTCTCTTGGTGCCCACCACTCATCTCAGAAGCATCCCCAACACTCCCATCCACCCTGGAACCAATTAGAGAGGGACTTGAACAGCACAGTGGCACAGGTTTGGCGATGATGGGACAAGCTGAACTGGTCTGACGCAAAATATCAAAGAAAGAACAGCGAGAAATAATGCAGTAAATGGAACGACTAATGTAGATATATCCATGGCTGTGTTTTACAAATCTCAAGATGTTCCTCAGTCTAGTCCCATCTACCCATGATTCTCCCCAAACCGTGTAACAGCGGCATTGGACTATCTTGTGAATTCAGTCAACTACCATCTCAAATTTCCAGCCAACCTCCCCTCCCTCACACCCCAGAATCTGTATACATCCCATTGATCAGGTAGTCCACCTGTGTGTAGTCCTTCCTTCGATAGCTTTCATAGGCCTGTGTAACAAACACCGCGACTGTAACCAAGAAGAAGAGCAGACCAAAGAGCAGGACAGCTAATAAAGAAGCAGTATCCACCACCTGTTTGGCCAAAGCACTGGTGGTAACCTCTACCATGGCAACCGTGTGGTTGCTGCGATTGACGAGAGTGGTAGTGGTAGTAGTTATAGTAGTAGTGGTGGCAGTCCCAATTGATGAAGTGGACGGGGATGGAACTGGTAGCATCTCAGTAATTTGTGCTGTTGGTTCTTGTGTGGCGGGTAATGATGATGGAGATGGCTTCTTTATGGCTGTGGCTGCTGTTGTGTTAGTCGGTGCGGCTCTTGTAGTAGGTGTGGTAATGTTTCGTTTTGTTACTGGTGGCAGTGGTGTTGTTGTTGGTGTTGTTGTTGTTGTTGTTGTGGTTGTTGTTGTGGTTGTTGTTGTGGTTGTTGGTGTTGTTGTTGTTGTTGTTGGTGGTGTTGTTGTTGTTGGTGGTGGTGTTGGCATTGTACTTGTTGGTATTGGTGTTGTACTTGTTGGTATTGGTGTTGTACTTGTTGGTATTGGTGTTGTTGTTGTTGTGTTGGTGTTTGGAGCAGCCACAAAGAGACTGGTATGTGAGCTAACTGCTGTAGCTTGTCCTGGTGGTGTAATGACAATCCCAGGCTCTACAGTTATGGATGTAGGCCCTATAGGAGAATCACCGGATAGGAGGGTGTCATTAGTAGGATGGAGTGGGCTTGCAGGCTGGTTCGGAAGCTGTATGGAGACTTCTGGTTGTTTGGATAGGGTCGAAGGCTGTAACACTGGCATATATGTTGGCTGGTCGGTTGAAGAATTCGTGGCTGTTGTTCCGTTGTTGTCGTCAGAGACACCACTATTAACACCTGGGTGAAGAACAGTTGAATGAACAAGCATTCAAAAATTAAGAAAAAAATACATAAAATCATAGAACATGCTAGAGCTGGGGCCCGTTCCAGAAAGCGGGTTTAGTGAAAACTCTTGAGTTTGTTAACCCTGAGATGAGGGAAACTGGGTTTTCCGTTCCAGAAAGAGAGGTAACTCAAACTCTGATTCAGTTACCATGGTAACTGACTCTGTAAACCTGACCTGCTCGCTGGCAGGTTTTCTTGAACAAACCCTGACTTTCTCCTTGTCTCCTCCCTCTGCTGAACCTGAAGCAGCTGTCAGACATGGCGTGTCCTTTCCTCAGTAACCCGATCGATATTCAAGCAGAAGTAATTCGCAAAGCCTTCCGTCAGGAGAGGATTTTGAGACCCCAATTAGATGTTCTATGTCCAGGATGGAAGAGCTGTCCGAGATATAATATACCGTTTAGAGTTTACGGATTACGCTACGACCACCCCGAGCAGTCAAATAAAGACACATTTCATTTGGTCTTCTTTATTTCCTACAAATACAAAAGCAACAGTTAGTATTTTTATATTGTTCCAACAACACATTTCACCTGTGACCATGCACCCACCTCTAACTTATGTTCCAGTAATTACATTTCTAGATCTGCCTTTCTAATTTGCCACCCTAAGTACACCACTTGAAGTATGTCTGGCCCAGACAGCTCACTTGGTAGAGCATTAGACTCTCAGTCTCCACATAGTGTTAACTATCACCTTTGTAAGTTGCTTTGGATAAAAGCGTCTGCTAAATGACTCTATTGTAATGTTTTTATATTTCATTTTCAGCTGCTGCCAAGAGCGCTTTGCGCCTGTGGGATTACACCTAAATGATCCCCCCCCCCACCCCCCAATACTATTCCACCATTATAAGAAAGTGTGGTTAAATGTTAAATGAATACACTACTGCATTCAAACATACGCACTGACTCGGGCAGCAACTCTCTCCCAAGCCAATTCCCTCTGCTTTGCCACTGCAGCTGTGTTGCGCTTCTTTTTAAAGATTGGTTCATACTCCCCATAATAATTTAATAACAGTTCTAACTCATTTGCTTGCCGGATGCCATGGTGAATCGTAGTATCGGACCTCCATTGATGATGGCTTTTTATTGTTGTCGCGCACGCGCTTAACTCAAGGTGAACATAATCAAAGTTGATTGAACTAACTCAAATCAGCCGTTCTGGAACCGAAAACTCAGACTTTGGCCATCTCGGAATTAATCAACTCAGAGTGCAGGGTTAGACTCAGAGTTTGTTGAACCTTCTTGGAACAGGCCCCTGGACATACAATAACCAAAATAAACTTGAAAACATATTTTGAGTGTGTGAATTTCTTGGTCCACATTTGACATGTTAAAGGAATAGTTCACCCAAAACTGAAAATTCATCATCTACCCACCCCCATGTCAGTCAAAACAACTGAAAATATACATATATTCAGATATACACGGAAAACATAAGACGATCATGAGGTAAATATTGGACTTTTGGACCCAAAAAATATGAGATGGAACTACAGGGTCTAACTCACCGTGTGTGTTTGGTGGTCCTATGAACTTCAGTGGAGTTTCTACTGACATGGGGGTGAGGAGATAATTGAATTTTCATTTTGGGGTGTACTGTTCCTTTAATTGCCTGGCAAGACTTAATTAGTTTTAAAAACTGATACACCATTTCAGACTTTAGTTGAGTTCCTGCTGCAACTGACTCAAATACTGTATACTGTTCTGAGGGCGAGGGAAAGTATACATAGCCTGATTAAAGAAAGCTGGGAGGATAGTCCAAGCACAAGTAAAATTAAACTCAAAAAATTAAAATTAAACATCCTGGTCTGGCCTGTCAAATCAAGTCTGACAGTCTGGAAACTGTCATGAGTCTACATCATCTTCATTTGATCTGGGAGAGGGGACACAGAGATGGAAGGAAAAACAGGCCTGTTTATGTTCCCTTTCAACCATGACACACACACACACACACACACACAGTAGATAAGTGGAAGACATCTTAAAAGGAGTACACCTTCGTCTCAACATCCGGGCAGCTTTTTCTTTTTCTATCTCTATTCTATTTCTATCTGTTAAACCCTACATCTCTCTCTGATGAGGAGACCAGGAATAGAGGGAGCAGTGGAGCAGAGATGATATTCTCTTGAGAGAATCAGTACTTAAGAATCTCAGATCCTTAGCTTAGACACTGAACTACTCCTTAAACACCTATGCCAAATTCATTATGTAGCTGCAGCCACTGGCTTGTACAAAAACACTGTATCCAAAAAGTCTACACAGACCAACACTACAAGCCTATATAAAGGCTGACAGCAGCAAAGGGGATGGTATTAAACCTTCCAATATCAATAAATTCCTTTTAATTAATAATATATATTAGGGTATTAGATTAGAGTTATTAGACAAAATATGACTGGGACATAAACCATTTTTTCTGACAGAGAAGTGATATCTATGTGGATACAACAAGCAACGCTGTGATTTCTGAGTCTGACATCTCATGTAGCTTAGTGATAGATTTTAATCCTGGAGAAACTCTCCAGTACCCTTTTAGCCTGGTATTAGTATCCAATACCAGTGTCCACATATCTTCATCTCTACAGTAAACAGCATGCTGTACTCACTTTAAACATACATTTCCCAAATCTCCCATGTCAAAATTAGAGAGGGTCCGCACACGCGTTATGTAGCCTCTTCTTGACTTCCTTTTCTACGATGGATTTCTCCCTAAACTCCATTGTAGCTGTGGTGGAAATATCTCAACAGCACGTCATCTATGTTTGGGCAATTAATATGAAAAATACACCGCCAAACAACACAATGGACCCTGAAATACAAGGTACATCGCCAATAGCGGTTTATTTTTCCTTCAAGAGCTGAGCCAGCCAAACAACTGCATTAACCTACCATTGCTCCGATAAATTGGTTAAACCAATGACCTGACTGTTGTGTACTGAACTGGATTGCATGATACTGAAGCTCAAACCTGCCCTCACCAGAATGACCCAGCCAGCACTAGTCTAGTAACATGTCAGACTCCAGCTAAATGAAACCCTAGCCCACTGGCCAAGGGTTGGTTTTGACTATATGCTCCCATCCACTGTTAAGAATGTTAATTGCATAATTTGGCTAAATAGATAACTGCAACAGAAGGAGTGCACCTAGAGACATAGGGAGGGATGGAGAGAGACAGAAACAGAAAGAGGGGTGACAGAGGAAGATGTTGGTGTGTGTGTATATGAGAGAGAGAGAGAGAGAGAGAGAGAGAGAGAGAGAGAGAGAGAGAGAGAGAGAGAGAGAGAGAGAGAGAGAGAGAGAGAGAGAGAGAGCGAGCCAGGGAGATTTAATTAGGCTAAAACATTAAACATGTCCTGACATGGACAGAGAGAGAGAGACTGAAAAAGAGGAAGACAGAGG
Organism: Hoplostethus mediterraneus; assembly: GCA_034670385.1. Lineage (NCBI taxonomy): Eukaryota > Metazoa > Chordata > Actinopteri > Trachichthyiformes > Trachichthyidae > Hoplostethus > Hoplostethus mediterraneus. The sequence continues at coordinate 487,275 of JAXDDW010000122.1, read as the reverse complement.
AGAAGCAGACAGAATAAATAAGAATAATATTTGAAAAAACAGAAACAGAAAGAAAGGGAGTTGCTTGGTTGCTCGGATGATCATGGGAAACACACACACGGCTGCTTTGAACTTATACCTCTGCCAAGTAGGGAGATGTGATTTGGGAAAAAACCAAGAGGACATATGGCTTTAGTTCTTTAAAGAGAAGAGGGTGATGCTGAGCAGACAGGCAACTCCCACATCTTCTAACTAATTCTCACTCGCCATGTCTCTGTCTCGCTCTCTCTCCCCCATGTCTATCACCACTTCTTAACATACTGTGAGCAAGTGAACGCCTGACGCTAATGCTTTGGAAAATTTCTTGACCTGACGTGATCTGAACAAAATCAATGAGGTACAAATCAGGAACCAGTCAGTACAGTGTAGGCACTTATTTTGTGTTCTTTTCCCATGTCTTATTCCTATTTCTTTATGTGCCAATTCTGACTTTTACAGCATAAATCACTTAAAATCACCCTCCGCATATTTATCTTAATAAAGAGGCAGCTATTATAAGCTCATAAAGCTGATTTGTTTTTAGAAAATTCTAACCTTCAAATATATCATTTTTAAATAAGATAAAGAAATATATTTTGAAGGTCATTGAAAGCTTATGGAACTATATGGTGGCCTCTAATAGTTTCTTGTTTCTCTAGGGCAGAGGCGTTGTTAGGATCTTGGAACATTGGGGGCTTAGCCCAGCCCAGACATCTTTAGATTTTCACCGGTCAAGTGCATCATTTTCAAGTTATTTCAGAATAAAATGAATATAAGATGTGAGACACTGTGCTCTACCAAAAGGTTCCAGTCAGGTGTCGGCTGGCTTTCACAACATGAAATCAAAATAAACAAAATGAGAGCAATCTGAGTTCTCATTCAACTTCGGGGGAGTAAAACCCTAAGAAAAAATAAGAGCCTTGACGTTGATGAAGCAGTCATATGCTAGATTGTTTCCAATGCTTTGTTCAATTTTGAAATTTGACCAACCCTGGTCTCATACCTTCTGCTTCTATTGTGTGACAAGGTGACAAACTGTGTTAACTCTGTGTCTTATCTGTCTATCTGATACTCTCCTCTTCTTCACCTGTCCAGTAGCTCTTTTGGTATCTCATCTGTCAAGACTCAAGAACTTTATTTGTCACATACACATGCAGGATGTGCAGTGAAATGAAAAGTGGCAATGCTTCCAATTGTGCAAAAAAACCCAATAAAATAAAAACTACAATAAAATATTTAACAACATTTACCAGTATTAACAGTGGTATACTTCAAAATAAGCAGTATTTATAATGGAATTAGATAAATAAATATAAAAAGTGTGTGGCAAATATGAAAATATGTATGGTCTCTATATATGTGCCTCTATGTGTGTGTGCATGGGATAGTCAGTGTGTGGAACTTAATGGGGGACCCTGGTGAGATCAGTGTTTACAGTCCTGATGGCCTGAGGAAAGAAACTCTGTCTCAGTCTTTCTGTTTTGGCTGCGTGACTGCAGAGGTGCTGGCCGGTGCTCTCTCTCTCTCTCTCTCTCTCTCCCTCTCAAATGACAGATGAATAGATCCGGGACTATTCATAAAATAGTGTTTTTTTGAGATGCGGGGCTATTCATAAAACATCAGGGGCTGTAGCCTCGGATGCCCAGGCCTAACAACACCTATGCTCTCTAGGGCAGTGTTTCCCAACCTTTTCCCCTCTGTGGCACACTTTCCAAATTTACAGAATCTCATGGCACACCGCTCTCAAAAACACGCACGTGTGCGCACACGCGCCGCACACACACACACACACACACACACACACACACACACACACACACACACACACACACACAGCTTACTAGTCAAGTAAACATGACTTAGGTAGGTAGGTAGTAGGGGTGGGCGATATGACTAAAAATCAATATCGTGATTATTTCAAACTTTTACCTCGATTACGATTAATGAACGATTATTTTATTTGTTTTATTTTGAAATTTGTTTTATTTTGAAATTGACCGGATGCTCTATGCCGTTCCTGTGTCTGACTTCCTGCCCAGCTTGACACAGTCGCTCGCGGTTCGCAAAAAACGACCGGCCGAACACCGCGTTATTGCACGGGGCGGAGGGACGTGACTGAATACCACGTAGTATTTTTTAAGGGGACAGTTCATGAACGCAGCATTGGGTAAAGTATTTGGCCCATTCATTCATGGGAAAGTGATGTTACGTCTGATGCGTGCGCACACACAGACACTCACACTGGTTGCTTTGCTAACTGCCGCTCCTAGACGTCCTTGTAGCCTAAATAACAATCGAAATCAACGATTTTGAAAATTTGCCAATTCGCGATTGCGATTACGATTACAAACACGATAATCGCCCACCCCTAGGTAGGTAGGTACTTTATTAATCCCCGAGGGGAAATTTCTTAGTCACAGAAAAAAAGCTGCAAGTGATGTGACTGACGTGCCAACATTAATGTTCTCTCTGGGTTCTTTAATTAAACCATCTGAATTTGAAGTTTAAAGGATTTCACACGGCACACCTGACCTCGCCTAGTGTGCCGCGGCACACTGGTTGGGAAACGCTGCTCTAGGGTATATAAAGATGGTAAATGCAATAGAACTCCCTGAAACCATTACAAAAAAAGGTTGACGACATCTACATGAGAAAATGGCTACAAAAAACAACTATATAATGTTATATATTCCACTGTTGTTTCAATTAATTAAGTTTAAGGCCTGTGGAACAGTGGCCAGTCTTCAATAACTAAGGACTAAGTAATCATTGTATTTAAGACTTTTCATTAGTTTTTAAGGATTTCAATTGAGATAATTTAGACTTTTTTGATACTTTTATAAGGACCCCTGTGAATCCCCTGTAAATGAAACCCAGCCCAGACTTACATGCAGTGGAGCAGTTACCTTCTTTTGCTGTGTTGACGTTTGCTAGGACACTGGGCTCGTTATTAGCCATTGTGAGGTACAGGGAGGAGTCTGGGAGGAGCAGCAGGTAGAGGATGTGAAGACCAACCAATGGACCGAGCTGCCGCAGGAAGGGATACAGGGACATGGTGGGGTGGGGAGTATGGCATACACACTCAAATACAACCTCACAACAGCACATTCACATAGACAGATGTGGATTTATACAGTCAAACACACACACACACACACACCACACACAACACAGTTACAGGCATGAGGAAGAGGGGGAGGAAGAGGAGGAGGCCAACATCCAAGTTCTGGACCTACACAAAACAACACAAACAAAATGGAAATGGAAGTAATTAATAAATTTTGGTCCATTACTGAAATGTAACATCCTTCTGTATTTGAATACAAAAGTAGAAAATAAGATAGTGTTTGTTCAAACTAATTCAACCCCTTCTGCAGCCCCTATGCCTTTATACAGATTCATCAAAATCAATTTCAAAATAATAAAAATAGTTAATGAATGTTAGAATATCAATTCTTGTTAAATTGTAAATTGCCTCATAGGCTGGCTTAGACACCAGTCCAGTAAACTAGGACTAGTTCAATCCTCAACAACAATGTAAAAATCTGTGAACAGAAGCCACAACAATAGTTTTTGTAGGCTTATAACACAAGTGGGGAGGCTTACTGTGAGGTTTATAATAAATCAACTTGCAAAAAGCAGTGAGCTATATTACACCATGGGTGGTGCATTGGAGTAATGCAGCAATATATGGCAATACAGTCTTACTCAGGATATCTGATATAATCCCTACAAGTTGTCAAGTCCATTGACTTGATCCAAGTAAAGTGCTACTCTCTATTTATTTACAATATTTTCCATGGAGGAAAACAAGTCTGACCGCACAGATGTTCCAGGCAGGTATTTGCAGGTGAGCTGCAAGAGATGAAGGTATCTTCCCACCAAATCCATGGGTTATTGTCTGCAGATAGTGAGGTCTCCTTAAGGTATTCTTTCCTCTACCATTGGGTCATCGTCTCTAGTTTTGTATAAGTTTCCAAATTAGTAATTATTGCTGGATTCCTATTTGTCAGTGTCCTTTCCATGCAGGGCAATACGTTTAGGCTAGCTCATGATAAATACATGGGAGACAATGTCAATTTGGAGTAAAAACAAAACATGGGGGGAAGAAATAAATCACAAAGCTTTACAGAACACTTTGCTGGGAAGTTGTGTCTTTGTAGGTCTGATCAGTGCTAAGCGTGTGTGTAATAGTTCAGAGATGGTGAAACTCATCCTAACATCTGTGACAGAAGGTGCCCACATGACAGCCTCAAAGACAAAGTGCACTCAGTCCTTTACTGTGACGTTTAAGCAAAGCTCCTGTGTAAGCACAGGATTTTGGTTGGAGGCTTATCCCTCGAGGCTTAGAGTCCACCAGAGGCCAACTGTGACTCGTGACTACCACCTAGTGTTGTCACAGTGGCAATCTCAGTTAGTGTTACTAGTCAGTAGTCATCTGCTCTTATAGCACACAATGGGTAATGTGTTCATAAAATAACGTGATACTTTACTGATCCACACTGACAAATTTGCTGTGTGTCCTAATGGTTGGAGAGACCATCCTTCAACAGGAAAACCTGGGTTCAAGCCCCCGTGACAGCAAGCATCCGTGTAACATCACATTATGTAATAACACCACATTATGTAATAACTCGACAAAATGTAATACATTTTCACTTCATTATGTAATAACACCCACATTTTGTAATAATCTGCCGCATTTTGTAATAAACAGCCTGAACGCAATATGTAATAAATTTCCCCGCATTTTATAATAAATTATTACATATTGTGGTGGTTATTACAAAATGTGGGAGTTGCACTATTTTTTGACAAAAATGTAATAACAAGGTGCATTATGTAATAACCAACCAAAATGGATGTCTTCATCTGTACAATTACAATTTTAAGCTAAATTAAGCTAAATTTAAGCTAAATTAAGTTAAACTAAATATTAAATTAGACCCCTATGACCTGTGGTGCCCCACTTGGCGTTTTAGTTCACTCTGATCTTAGTCTAAATAGCCACATAAAAGCTTTTATTTCTAGCAGGGTTGACTACGGCAATGGTCTTTTGACAGGGCTCCCCAAAAGACCATCAAAAAGCTTCAGCTTATTCAAAATGCAGCTGCTAGAGTTCTTACAGGGACCAAGGGTCAGATCAGGGTCAGACCAGGGTCAGATCACATCACCACGATTCTTAAGTCACTACACTGGCTTCCTGTCAGCCACAGAATTGAATATAAGGAAATGCTGCTTGTTTATAAATCAATACATGGAGTGGGATCAAAATACATTACAGACATGTTTAAGGAGTACACTCCTGCCAGATCTCTCAGGTCAAGTGGGAGTGGGCTGCTAGTAGTGCCCAGTGCAAGGGCTAAAGTTGGTGAAGCAACCTTTAGTCACTCACTATGCTGCGCATCTCTAGACCAGACTCCCTGTCGATCTTAAAAGTAGCCTAACCCTCAAAACTTTTGAATCAGGACTCAAAACCACACTGTTCATGGATGCTTTTAGTTAAGTTATTTGAGTTCTTTAAAAAATGTTACTTATTTTAAATCTAGTTTTTATCTAAAAAGTGTAAAGATAAAAGCTCAAACCTTAATGCTAATAACAATGTGCTGGTTAGCAATGACAACACTCGCCTAGCAGATAATATTGGTCTTAGAAAGTTTCTGACAGGAAAATGTTTTTTTCCTTCACTCTGTTTAACATCATAGGACTGCATTCATAAGAATAGCTCACATATTTTACAATTTCTTGTGTTTATTGACTCATTTATGAAGAAACTAAGTTGCTGAGATGTTTTTTTGGCAAGTTTGAGCATTTTAGAGAAAATTAGCAATAGCTACCAGGCCTGTATGTATTACATACATTTAAAATGTGATAATGAGTGAAATTATATTTATATAATATTTATACAATATATAATATATATTATTATAAAAAATAATAATAATAACAATAATACAATCAACAGTCTTGATGCATAATGCTGTCTGGTCATTTAACCAGCCAAGTGGAAGGGTATAACAATGTATGCACAAAACAGAAAACGTGTTAAATTACCACATATTAGAACTAGATGCATGAGCATCATTATGCAGTATATTTAAAAGGAATGTTTGATATATATTCAATTAATTTAGATATGTATTTTTTGACAGATCTGAAATTAACCATTATTGTGACCTGTAGCCATTGGGTCTTATGTATGGGATATGGACAACAGCAATCAATGTGTAAAATAAATTTTTAGTCAGTATGATTCATGCTAGAATGCATAAAATAAACACTGTTGTTATGTTGTAACAATTTTCATGAATGAAGACATCCATTTTGGTTGGTTGTTACATAATGCACCTTATTATTACATTTTCATTAAAAAAAAAGTGCAACTCCCGCATTTTGTAATAACCACCGCAATATGTAATAATTTATTACAAAATGCGGGGACATTTATTACATATTGAGTTCAGGCTGTTTTTTTACAAAATGCGGCGTTATTACATAATGTGTTGTTACAATCCGCCCTGCTGAAGTGTCCTTGAGCAAGACAGTGAATTCCTACTAGCTCTAGGGATACTGTTCTGTAGCAGACCCTGACCTCAGACCTCCCTGTGGAGGGGGTGGGGGGAGCAAAGACAATTAAGAAAGTAGTAGTAGTACAATTATCTCATAGAGCGGTGCAGGGATGACATATTTTTGTAGGCCAACCGGGAAATTAGCATCGCCCTGGTTCCCTCGACAAAAAGCCAATGGGATTTTTGCATTGGATTATTGTAGAAAATAAACTGGCAAACAAAAGTTTATGATACTTACATGTTTTGTTCAACAAGATAATCTTCACAAATGAACACCAAATTTATGATTTGTGAGGCGTAAATGCAATCGCCAGAGGTAAAAAGCGAACGTGCAACACAGCTAGAGGCTGTAAAGGCAGACTAGTGAGTAGATGAGTTACCGTGTTCGGCATGATGGCGTTTAATCTCCCCGACAACCTCTGTAGTCTCATTTAGCCACTTGTTAGCAACCGCCTTTTTTAAGACACGTAAAAGCTTCAAAATTCACGAGTGGGGTATTTACTGACGTATTTTATGTCGTAGAACAAAACGTCAAAACCTCTTAAGCTTGTGTTAACCTTATTTCAGGCATCTAACCAAAAAACAATTAAAAAAACCGATCAACTTCAAGACAAGGAAACCGGGAGTGAAAAAATTCTAACTCCCTTCCGGGGTTTAGGATAAGGTGACCAGATTTCTGAAATGAAAACCGGGGACATTTCCAGTTCGGCGGTCAATATATCATTAAAATATGCAATGTTATTATCTATGAAATAAAAAAGGGGGACAATTCCAGTGTCTTTAGTGCATCACCCTCTTCTTTTCACCATCTTCCACCGTCAATACTGCAATCACAAGAAAACTACACCACTATTCTAATCATTAATTTTATAATGAGTAGATTATTATTTCCCCTTATGTCTATTAACTTAACTGAAGCTTGACTGAACTCTAAACCAACCTGCCTTAGTAACGCGGTCCCGCGTACTATCCCGTCCAGTATCAAAGAATTGACCGATGTGCTAAGTGCTCTCCCTACGTTTAGCCTCCCTAACGTGCTGTTGTCCCTGCATAAAGAACAACACAGCAGCCTATAGTCTGGTAATCTAATCATATCACACATACCCAGGGGTTAAAGTGGGATTTGGCAGGTGGGGGAACCCTAAGATCCGGTGTAGCGGTGCAGCAGGGAAAAACGATTCACCTCATAATAATTATTGTTTATTTATTATTTAATTAAGACATTTGATGAACCACATAACATCAACAACACATAGTGTACACAGTGCTTCCCACAGAATTAGATTATATTTGTGGTGGTAGCTGACCGGTTGGACATTATCACTGTCCATACATAGAAATATACAAAGAAACAATATTCCAAACCACAGCTTCATGTTTTGTCCCACATAGAGAACTGCCATTCTATGCTGCCCATAAGGGTGGGATTGTTGTAGGGTTTGGGGGTTCTGTGGGTGTATTTCAACAATTTAGACGTATTCTTTATGTCTGAAAGATTATATGGAGGGAGTTTGGTGCAAATCGGATAATGAGAACTATATTTAATTAATATTATACCAATCCTATGCCATGAAAAAGTTCATTTTGAGCGCATCCAATTAGCTATATCTCTCACAGACCAAATGATTTTTCCACAAAATAATGCTGCAGGGAAGCTTATCTTATCCCTTCCTTACTACAAAAGCAGTTTCAGAACCATCTGAGATGGTGGGTGTCGAAATCAACCTTTTGGGGGCCATTTGAAATGGAATGACCCCTAACGTTGGTGAGTCGGGCTTTCTCTGGAACGCTGATCTCTGCTGTTTAGGTGACAGTTTGGATTTCACTCTGATCTCTCACTTCCTGTCAGCAGAGAAGTGACCATAACGCACCAGAATTTCATTTGGGCAAATACAATGAATCTACAATTCGTCTCAATTAGTGGGGATGGGGTGATCTTCTGTTGCTGCCCCACTCTGTGATTTAGGCTAAAAACAGGATTGGATTTTTACATTAAAATACTACCCAGCACCGCTGTAACACCCTACCTACTCAGGAATACTTAAACATTCAAGTCAGCTACTGAGTCTGCACGGCTAAGAGATTTCGTTTTTCAACTTAATATAAAAGGCATTCTATGTTACCGGACGCAAGTGGAAGAAAAGACGCTGACGACGAATGGCCTGATGCAACTGTATTACAACACCTTGCTTGGCGACCTGCCCTAAATGCACACAGGAGTAAACTGCAAATATTCAAAGGTTAACGCCAGTGCCAACGTGGAGGAGTAGTGACAGCCACACCAAGTACACTGGCTGTCTAAAGTGGCAGTGGAGTTAGTTTGACGTGACGTTTTCTCCATACAAGGCAGAATGGAACGTATAGGGGTGAACACTGGACCAACTGGAAGCTATTTAGCTAGCCTGTTGGTTAGCTAAGCCAAAGTTCCAATAAAGCTAAAGCTAACTGTTACTGATAGGACGCACTAAGTTAACTTGGTAGTACCAAGCTAACGTGTTAGCTAGCCAACTTTGATACGAGGGCGAAACAAGTGTGGCATGTCAAATTACCAAAGCTAATTAACACTGACCGTCGAGGCTGGGTTTGCAAAGCTAGAAGAGTTAAAGTGGTGAAAACATGTTTCCTACAACAGCAACTAGCCAATTAAGATACATCGAACACCTCCAATATAGCCTAGCTAACTAGCCGCCTCGTCAATGTAGGATATTTGGATAACGTTAACCCATTGCTAACTGTTAACAGTTACACTATCGCTAACACGCTAGCTAACAGTTTTATAGTTTCGGTGACTTACCAGCTGTCAGTGGTATGTTGTGTTTCATTGACTGAACACAACAAACAAGGTTTCCCTGCTGCCTTCAACACGTCCTTTCGGCGAATTCTTTAAAAGCCCAGTGGGTGTTATGTTGTCTGTCTAATAGCTAGCTAGTTACTAGCGTGTAGTTGTTGCAGTAACTGAATGGCAGATGACTCCTCATGTGATGATCCTGCACTCCACTAAAAATCCAGCAGGTGGTGCCATTACTCTAGAAGGTAGAGGTGGTGGTGGTTCTAGTGCTAGTTCTTCTTCTTGAGGTTTAAAGGCGGTTGGCATCTAACTCTAGTGGTGCATTACCGCTATCCTTTGTGTCATGAGGCCAGAGATTCTTGCCTACAACCTATGCACTAAACCAGTTTATTCAATCATCAAATGCAATACTGCATCCTAAACTGCAATTTGTAAAATCCAGTATCCATTTAAACATAATGACCTGCATGCCAGCCTGTCTTTGTTGTTTTTTGGGGTTTGTTTTATTTGAAAACTTTGAAATTTTCAGGTTATCAAAAGGACAGGACAGTTATTCAAAACACACATCACACTGTACAGATAAGAAAAGAAAAAAAAGAATAAATAAATAAAGCAAACAGTACAAACACCTTGGTGCAAACTCATAGGATACAGAAAAGAGGACATGAACAAAAAAGATAAATGAGATACGAAAACAAAATAAATGTATAACACTAAGTGTCTCGTCAAACTGACATCAGAGGAGAAAATCTCCGCAAAAGTCCATTCAATTTCAATGATGCACGCTGACGCGTGATTGACAATCAAATGCAGCTGGTAGGCTACCTCACCTACTGACTCTATATAGGGATCAGGAAGTAGGGGCGGAAAAACACTACCAATCCGCAGAGATTTGTTTGTGAGAAGGGACTGTGCAGGTCGTCTAAAACTCAAATGGCAGCCGGTAAGGAAATGTAGCTTTATAGACTACAGCAATAACTTTGTTGATGATACCGTGCCATTTAGATGGTGTGCTGCCTTTGGAAATTGTGAGCTGAAGTTTATGTGCGCGTGTGTAGGCTCTCCTCCTAACATTTGTATTTGTATTATTGTGAAGGGTTGAAATTGTGCACTATAGGAGTGGTGATTACTGAGAGAGGTGTTAAATGGCTAATTTAATCCCACCTATATAGCCTAACTTTTGTCACTGGTTTGCTATGGTAAAATACTCAATTCATTGATTAATTGATTCATTCAGTAATTCATTAATTCATTGATTCATTCATTCATTCATTCATTCATTCATTTATACTGTAGAGTCGATAAATCAAGTGTAATCATGTGAAATGTAAGATGGTCTTATGATGGTGCCAATTATATTGTGCTGATTATATTATATTTATTCACCTGCATATTTCTGACATGAAATTCTGTTGGATGTTTTATCCCTTTTTAAGGTTTTTCACCTACTAATCACTAAAGTGAAATGAATTGAATGACCATGATAAACTCTGCAAACTCAAACAAACAAAATAAATGGAGAAAGAGTAAAGACATTGGTTTGATCATTCGAGTGGAATCCAGTTAAAACCTTTGGGTAGACGACATCCTTTTCAAGTTTGGGAGACTGCACATGTTCAACATAACTTGACACTAAGCTTCTATGTGTACAAGATATTATATATAGGACACATATATATAATATATCAGGTTACTGTGATTGCAGTTCCAAGCCTGATAGTTTATTCACATACTCTATCAGTGGGTCCCAGGTTTTATAGAATTTACTAATAGAGCCATTGACGGCGCATATAATTTTCTCCAATTTTATATTTTGCATCATATCTCTGATCCGAGGGTGAATTAAATGCTGAAAATTAAAATCTCACTAATTTGAGTGCGAAACTGGAATAATACAATGTATATTGCTTTCCACCCTTTCGTCAATACTGCGGATACGTCTAACTACATTTAGTATTGACATCAACGCAATAACGGCCACTGAGAGTGAGTCGGTCACTTTGTCCACCATCTTCGTACTGTAAACAAAACACTGTGATTTCCGCAGCGTACTTTTTGCGTCATGTCCTGTCTCCACCATGCTCTACCCAGGCCCCACCCCTTGCCTGAACTAACCGGAGTATTTTCTGTTGTTGTGAACACATCCGAAAAGGACATTTTCCGCTGGTGTACTATATGTGTGCACGGTGTGGTAGACCAAGGCATCTGCCAGTGGGGAAGGGACTACATCCCCCAGCATGCCTTAGCCAGCCGGCCATCTTGCCCCAGCTGAACCGCATCCCAATCAGCCAGGTGGGAGCTGATTAGGTGAAGCTTAAAGAGAGGAGAAAGAAGAGACTGTACAGAGCGAGCAGCCAGGGAGGCTGCTGGAGAGTCCCACTCCAAGCTGCAGTGTTAAGTTAATTTATGATTTGTCTTTTGTGTAATTTACACAGTAAACTATCTTTTCTGTTTGAAATCTGACTCCGGAGTGTTCAATGCCATGAGTGTGCCCTCAGATTGGGCTTGTGGCACCCGCCATTTCCCCCAGGGTGCCACATATGGTGGAGAATGCGGGCGCTCGGATCAGCACGCAGAGAACACGCCATGCCGAGTGTGCCTGAGACTCTGGGAGTGGTTCAGGTACCATGATGGCGACGACGTCCTGGCCACTCCTCAGCTTGAAGGAGCCCTGGAGAAGACCCACCCGAAACGGTGGAAGAAATGGACGGCAGTCCATACAGTGGGGTCTGAGGAGGAGAGATGTGTGAGAGCACAGCTCTTTATCCTGAGGGGGATAGGGAGATTTCCTCTTGTGCCAGCAATAACCCGCACAAGACTTTTTGTGAGTATTGTGGGGAGCCGGACCATCGGTGGCCGTCCTGTCCAGAGGCACCGACTGCATGTTGTGGCCACTGCGATAGGTGGGGCCATGCCCTGGCATTCTGCTTCTTCCATGATCCAAGGAAGGCGCAAGACTTCCTGACGAGAGGGAAGCCGGGGAAGCCACTAAGAAGGGTCCGGCAGAGTCAGCGGCTGCCCCGCAGCCAGCAGTGGCAGCCCTGGAGCTAGCAGCAGCAGAGCCGGCCCCGGAGCCAGTGGCAGCACCAGCACCGGTAGCGGAGCCCGAGGAGCCGGCGGTGGCAGAGCCCGAGGAGCCAACACCGGTAGCAAAACCAGCCGAGCCCCGAGGAGGCAACTGTGGTGGAGCCAACACCGGTAGCAGGGCCAGCAGCCGAGCCCTGAGGAGGCTACTGTGGCAGAGCCAACACCGGTAGCAGAGACAGCCGAGCCAGCAGCCGAGCCCGAGGAGGCGACTGTGGCAGAGCCAACAGCGGTAGCAGCCCCAGAGCCAGAGGAGCCAGTAGCTGCCCCCGAGTCAGTGGTGGAGCCAGCCCCCGAGCCAACAGAACCAGTGGTGGAACCAGGGGCGGAGCCAGGGGCAGCCAACGGCGGAGCCAGCCCACATGCCAACGGAACCAGCAACAGTGGAGGCGGTGGCAGCCCCTGGGCCAGCGACGACGGCGGGGCTAGCGACGACGGCGGGGCTAGCGACGACGGCGGGGCTAGCGACGACGACGGCGGCAGCATCGGGAGCAGTGGGGCCGGTGGCAGCCCTGGACTCAACCGCAGGGCTGGCGCCAACAGAAGCCCCAACCGCAGAACCAGCAGCTGCCTCAAAGTCAGCAGCAGTGGAAACCCCAGAGGATGCATCTACAGAGGGGGGGAGTGCCGACCTGGACAACCAGAGGTGAGAGAAGCCAGAGCCACTCTAACCTCTCCAAACTGCTTGGCTCCCAGGAGCGGCCTTTTGATCCCGGTGGTCCAGGCAGCAGAGCGGTGGCAGTGATGGCGAACCAGAGGCCCTTCATCACTGCAGGGCAGCTCAGATCTCCCTACAGCTCTGAGCTGAGTGGGGGATATGTGGTAGACCAAGGCATCTGCCAGTGGGGAAGGGCCTACATCCCCCAGCATGCCTTAGCCAGCCAGCCATCTTGCCCCAGCTGAACCGCATCCCAATCAGCCAGGTGGGAGCTGATTAGGTGAAGCTTAAAGAGAGGAGGAAGAAGAGACTGTACAGAGCGAGCAGCCAGGGAGGCTGCTGGAGAGTCCCACTCCAAGCTGCAGTGTTAAGTTAATTTATGATTTGTCTTTTGTGTAATTTACACAGTAAACTATCTTTTCTGTTTGAAATCTGACTCCGGAGTGTTCAATGCCATGAGTGTGCCCTCAGATTGGGCTTGTGGCACCCGGCTTTTCCCCCAGGGTGCCACAACGGGCAACTCCGTTTCTAGTGCGGACCTAATTCTCTGGAGAATATCCGAGGTGTCTGTCTGAAGAGGCTCAAGACTGAATTTGCAGTCCAAGAAGGGAGAGACATGATCTAGAGAGCAGGGAGGCTGCTGGAGATCCCTTGCCAAAGCTTAAGTGATAGTTAAGGCGGCTTTGTAATTTGGTTGAAGAAACCTAGTAAAAGTGTCATTTTTGTTTGAATCTTGCATCCAGTGTGATCTGTGCCATGAACGTGCCCTCAGATTGAGCTTGTGGTACCCGGCTTTTCCCCAAGGGTGCCACAGAATCACTACCGTGTCTTCCAGCTATGGGAGGAGTCTTCCCTCTTCCCATACCATGTTGTACAGACAAACCCCGTACATCCCCTACAGTCATTGCCCCTAGACCAGGGGTGTCAAACTGTGTGCCATGGAGGGCCGAGAGTATGCAGGTTTTCATTCCAACCCAAGAATACACCAGGTGATTTCACTGATTAGTCCCTCCTCTCTGGTTGAAGGTGTGGTAATCAGTGAAATCACCTGCTGTATTCTTGGGTTGGAACGAAAACCTGCATACTCTCGGCCCTCCATGGCACAGTTTGACACCCCTGCCCTAGACTGTCAAGCTTTAGCCAGCTTTGCTTTCTATGCTTGCCTTGCAGTCCTTCCCTCTCCAGCTTGAGCTTTCCTATATTGAATTAAATGCTGAAAATTAAGTTATCACTAATTTGATTTTTTTTCTTTTCCTCACTGCTTCCATACATTCCTCAGTCCACCCAGGAACTACCTTCCTTTTCACCCTTGTTTCTGACGCTGCTGTTGTCATTGCTGTTCACAACTCACTATTTAACTGAACTGCATCCACACTAACATCATTCTGTTCCATATATTGATCACATAATTCCTGGAATGTCTCACCAAAAATCCATTTGACCCCTCCTACTATTGTTACCACCTTTTTGTTCTTATCTCTATCTAGTTAGCTCACAGCACTGTAATTATCTAGAACAGACTAATTTCCTCTTCATATCTATTCTGGTGGCTCCTCCATCATTCAGATGTATCAACCCCTTCTCATATAATAACGCCTCAATCACATGCCCATTAATATCAGTCCACATACCACCACTATGAACATTAAGGTCCCCACACCACAAAGAAGAACCTGCAGATCCTTAGCTATACCTCAGGGTTCTTTGTCACCTCCTTGATCATTATGCAGTGTGCTCTTGCTTTGCTTGATGCCCACTCCAAGGAGAGCAGCACTGAATCTATTCTGAATCTGAATATTTCACTTCAAACTTTGTGGGGTTTATATGACGGGACACAACTAACCCACACCATAATCTCATGGATTGGATTTTTCCAATTTAGGCTGTTATTATTGTTCAAACAAAACAAGTTATGTTAAATCACATTGTGTTTATCTATTATGACTGAAGATCAGACCATAATTCAAAAGGGTTCACAACCTTTTACATATGTAGTTAGGCAACATCCTGGGGCGTGTGGTGGTGTATATTGTGCGATGAGATCTACTAAATAGGATGGTGCCAGCCTAAAATTGTATATGATAGAAGCATAGTACAGCAAGTGAGAGATGGCGGTGCTTTAAGGACACCCTATAGAAACCAACAAGCACGGATAAAAAGGAATGAATCTTAAATGCCTAAAACGTCTGAAAGATGCAAAAAAGGACTGAATATTATATAACCATTATATCCCAACCATTGTGGACAATCTACAATTCCATAATGATATCCCAAGTGTTCTGAACTATGCAGAACTCCATTATGATGCCCCAGTTGCTGTGAGATGGTACATGACAGAGATATACAATTTAGCAGAATAATACATTCATGTGCAAATGTTTCCCAATAATATGACCATAATCAGACTGACAGGGATGCTTAAATTAAAATTTCATTAGATGTATTTCAAGGAGAAATATGCTGCATTTAGGGATGGAGTTTACAGTACAGGATTTATGTATAAATAAAAACCCCAGATAGAATTACAAAGTTAATCAGTAGCTCCAATTTATTTATCTTTGTCAGAAAAGTCGCAAATAGTTTATTTCAAAGAAAATACACCTGTCCTATTACAATCCTGGAATATGTAGGAGCACAAATCCATCCAGAAGGAACAGACAAATTACAGTTGTATACATAGGAGTCAGTATCATCTTGATACATGTGTTTTCTAAGTCCATATACTTTGACAGAAGATCATTACAAGGATAAATGTGCAATATCTTCATTTGTTTCTTTAACTTTGTTTGCAATACAGCATTTATGAGGAAGCAACAAGCTCTCATTCAATGTTGGATGAGAGCATTTCAGAAGTGTTTCCCTCTCTTCTTATCCAGCAGCAGAAACTCAACTTCATAAACAAGTGAAGACGTCACAGTACTGCCCACACTGTTTGATTGACAAGTGATCCCTTGGAAGTGCAGTGCAGAAACACCACAGCAATGAGTGCATATAAAACATAAAAAAAGACGAACTTCCGGATTACTAAATTTAAAATACACAGATCACCTGAAATGATATGTGCCGCATTTGTAGTGTTTTTATTTTAATGGCACATTTTTTAAATGTACATTTAAATCGAGCGTCAGTCGGTCGTTCACGGTCACGTTGTCAAATATATCTGGCGGTGAGACGGCCAATTAAATTCCGCCTCTGTCTCTCTCGCGCGCTCGCTCGCTCTCTGTGCTTGGCTCGCAGACAAACTGAAACCGAAGACCGCAGCAGAGCTCCGCCAGTCAGTCCAGCAGTCAGTACTCTCTTCCCCCCTCCACATTTCGGCTCGGTAGCCGAAAGTGAGGCACCAAGTATGCCTGTTTTGACCGTTTCTAGGCTTCTGAGGAGCGCAGCGAGGACTCGGTTGGTCCCCGTGGCTCAATTGTCATCCAAACCTGCACGACACAATGTCACAGCCGGGGTAAGTTGACATCCACTGAGCTGGATCACAGTGGAACGCGCTTTCTCCTCTGTCTAGGGGCCGACACGCGCAAAGACTATTGACTGCTTCGAAGCAACACCGTGTAAAAAAAAAAGTGTGGCCATAACGCGACAAGGCAGAAAAACTATGGCGCAAGCTCCTTGTGCAGTGATATATACATAGTCTATTTTGCCTCTCTCGTGTTTTATTCGAATGCGGATCTATTTTTTGTGCGTCACACGTAAACTGTGACTTACAAAACGTATGTAACTTGTCAACAGCCTATGTGCGTCAGTGGGTATAACGCCATTATTCCGTCTAATTCCTACACGTAGTCATCAATAGAGTACGCACCTCAGCCAGCTCAGACCTTACAATATCGCCTCGAGTAGTCAGATTACAGCTTAATATGTCTCCCTTTGTATTTTCCCTTCACACAATATTTCAAATAATATTCACAGTTAACTAGAAGCTTCATATTTTACCATAGTTCTCTTGAGACTGTTGCCCAGTTGGAAAGGGGCCAAGTCTTTGACCTTGATGTTGACTGCTCAGACCAAATACAGACAGATTGGGCCCCAGATATTCTTCAACTTCTCAGGAGTTTGGGTTTTGGAATAGCAGCTGGGAGACATTTATTATTCAGGGATAGGCAAATTTTGTCCCTTATATTAATGTACCGGATATGCACACTCTAGGCTCTTGAGTAATGTAGCTGTCAGTGACAAGTATAGTTCGAAGTCCGAATATGGAGCAGGGCCAGGGCATGGCGATATTCGACACAGACACGAGGCAACAAGTGTGCTCGATTTCCTCCTTCTTTTCAAAAATATCACTCAAAAGTCACTCATGAATATACATGACTGATATTGGCTGGTATTGAAATATTTTGGCTTTCAAAACGCCCCTCCCACCCCCTTTCCTAGAGCCACTTTCTGTACAAACCAGTGCTGTTATTTTCAAAATCATACAAGGAAATAGTATGATTACAAAGCAATAGTTGTAATTGCATTTACCCCCTTCAATTGACTTGTTAGACTTCTTTTAAACCCCTCAAACCCACTGGCCTTTCTAGAAAAAGTATAAATGCTTTGGTATTAATGCTTTTCTGAAAATATAATTGATTATTGTTGGTTATTTGATAGATGACCACCTTTATGATGATCAGCTAGAGGTCAACATTTGCCAACTATTTGTATTTACTGCTCCCATCAGTCAAAGTGCAGGATTGCCTATAGTGCGGCACCCCCTGTGGCAGTTTTGGGTTCACTGACTTGCTCAAGGGCACTTTGCCATTGTTGGCGGATGCAATAAATAGCTTATAGACAGTACGCACCTTTCTGTCAGAGCCAGAAATCAAGACAACAACATATCCAGACAACAGCCTCTCTACCTCGAGGCCAACCTCAGCGTTACACCCCAATATGCACTGCGGGAGGTTTAAGATTGAAGTTTTAATTATACAAACATTCATTGGAGGCGGAGCTGCTCTGGAGGCAGACGTAATCTCATTGGTTGAGTTAAACCTCAGTGGCCGGATCCAAATAACCCAATTTTTATTTCTGGCTGAATAATGTTAGCCTGAAGCCCAGTGACAAAGGGGAGGAAGCTCATATTATGACATAAAAAAATGCCATACTAAGTTAGCTAGTTAGCCTAGCTGACCTTCCATGTTCAAACTAGCCATACTAGCCTATAGTTATGTAGGTAAACTAGTTAGCTAGCTTCCAGCATCATGAACGTCATCGTCATGAATGAAAAAAAGAAGTCATTGCTTTTATGTTTGTTTGTTGTTTCATTTTTGACCAGAGTTCCTATTTTGTCATTCAAGTTTGCCAGTGCACTCTGTAAAACAGTGGTTCTTTGGCCCCGCTCACTTTACTCAACCAATCAGATTATTCCTGCCTCCAGAGCAGGCAGAGTGTGTGTCAAGAAGTGTGCTGGAAGCTGATTTACATGTGGTTGATGTATATCAACCAAATTATAAATATGGTGTGTGTGTGCGTATGTATTTGTGCATATAGCTGTCCTGTGTGCAAAGTCTTTTTTTTCATGTTGTTGTTGTCTCTTCCCCTATTGTAAGTTCTTCTGTAAGTATAAATGTCAAAATGTATTTTGTGTGTGTCTTCCCCCTCTTAATTTCTCACTCAAATCCATTTCCAATTTTTTTTGGCTATGACATGGAAAAATATTGCCGGTGCCTTTCATTAGGGTAACACAAACCTAATACGGACCGTCTCTCTATCTGTCCCTCCCCCAGGAGCAGGCGATCGCTCTGACGACCATGTTCGTCACCATCCTGGGTCCATCTGGCTGGGTACTGGCTCACCTGGAGGACTACAAGAAAAAAGCGTAGCGGAAGGAGAAGAAGAGGGAAAATGGGGCATCATGGCGGCATAGTTGTCATATGAAGGATGTGTTGCATCTCCTCTGTCTTTTCTGAGGAAAGAAATAGACTGTGTTTTTCACGTGCTGTTTCCCTCCTGCCTGTTTTTTTTTGTTCTTCCTACGATGTACTTCTGTGCACCTATCAACCACTTACCAATAAACCGACTTATAGTAACAAATAAAACTGGGTGTATTGCGAATTGTGTATAGATGTAGCCATTGTAGTGTGTCCAATTTTACTGCAAGTTTGCTGCATTGCTGCTCCACCCCCTGGAGTGGTGCTCGTAAAGACATTATGAAGCTTCGTAAGCACATTGTGAATGCATTATTAGAGCTGGATATAATAATGCACAAACATGTAGGGGGGTGATACTTTAATCTGGGGCAGTTCATAAAGCTGTGTAGTTAATGACATGATGCTGAACTTCATATATCTGTTCAGTTCAACTACAATACTATTTGTGAATGTATGCAATGCAACGACTGCTGCAGTAGCAATACCTGATAAGATGCAGGCAGGATGGCAGGGGACTTGGTTGCACATGGTTACCGCTGTCTAAAAATAGTGCAAAATATCTCTAATAAAAAAGAAGGCAGAGGACGGGCAAAACAGTATCTAGGTTTACCTTATTTCAAAGTGTTTGATTTTTAAATGGACTCTTTCAGTGTGTTTAACCAGGCTAGTCCCGCTGAGATTAAAGGGGAACTCTGCACAGCAGGCATTAGTAGCTGATTTAGCTGCAGACAAAACTAGAATGCAGACATTTAATTGTCTAGACCCTGAAGGTGGCACTAAGATACAGTATATTGGGGTCAATTTTGTGTTATGGAACGGTAATTTTAATTTTTTAATTTCTTTTTAATTTGTCAATATCTGCATGTTATCATCGTACTAATCAAACACGTGCTAGCTAATGTGCACACAGCTTTTCTATGAGGTCATTTGCAGTGCAGGTGGCTAATCCAGTTTAGGTTGTCAGGATTCATACTGCGTTGCAATGTGACCCAAATCTGATAGGTCAGATCAGAGCCGGCCCTATCCATTAAGCCATATAAGCAGTTGCTTAAGGCCCCCTGGCTAAGTAATTTAATGTCCCCTATGAAACAAGCACTCCCAGGATTCTGTGGTAAAAAAAAAAAATCACATTTTGTGGGAAGTATTTTCACAAGCTATTCTTCGACAGTTTGCCAGCACTTAGGGGGTAATAGACAAATACTGCATTTACTGTAGTCTATTTAAAGATAGCGTGGCTGCTAATAGGTCCCACTTTAGTCTTTACATGCTTATTTGTACATTATATGTGCTTAAACTAATATTTACAATACACAAGTTGGTTCAGTGCCATGTGAAGTGGCAACACGTTACAATGAGGGGGGCCCCCAAACCAAATCCTGCTCAGGGCCCCCAAAAGTCTAGGGCCGGCCCTGGGTCAGATCGGAATTTGTGTGGTTTTTGGATCACCAATTTCACTGGCTTCCACGATGGAATGTCTAGTATGACGTAATTTGTTGTTGTTCCTATGTGCACGCGGGTCATTTAAGGATCGAGGTCTGTTCATACGCATGTCGGGCATGGGTCACTCTCAAACATGAATGTAAACAGTAAACAGAATTGGATCTAAGCAAAAAAATCGAATCAATACTTAAAGTAAGACAAGATTTTTGGTGAGTAGTGTTATATCGTGAGCTTGTTACGTATTAAGATATCATCATTGTAATAGACTTGATAGAAACTTTGATCAACTATTCAGATGATAGACCGATATGATGAACTTCTACTTAAAACACTTTTACACAACCATTAAAATCAGCAAAGCCTGGTGGCTCTTCAGATAGGCAGGTGAAATCTTCAAAGAATTGCCTTTGGTGACTTTTATTCCTCTAAAATATCACAGATCATTTACTGCAACATCACACATACCTTTGCTGTTAGAACATGAAACATAACTGGCAGACTGGGGGGGGAGGGTGTGGGTGAGGTGTAGGCTGGATCCAGGAGAGAGTTGAGTCAGTGGACTGACTCCTTGGATCCAGCACCGGCTGTGGCCAATTACGTTTTTTTACGATCACTAACAAGCATTTAGCTATACATAAGATACTTTTTCTAAACTCCTAACATAGCAATACACCTACATCACACAATTAGCCAAAAGTAAATTTTCTGCTCAAAACCACATTTTGTTAATTAAACACCAACTCTACATTTCAAAATGCAAAAAAAAAGTTCTCTACATACACTAACTCTATCAAAACACGGCAAACCCGACTCAATATCAAATCATTCTTTCAAAACACTAGCACATGTTTTCTATCCAAGAGGAACGTTTAGTCAATCATAGCACAACGACTTTCAAAATAGAAGACGAAGATTACTTTATTTGCAATTCTAACACACAATTCAAAATAATAACAGTTGATGGCATTACAAAAACTGCATTACATTTCATGTTTCAGTTCTACCTGCATACAATAGACAATATGAAATACATTGTTTTTTATAATTCAGTTTCCTTTTACTGTAAACCACTGTTTTGGTTGAGTGTTGAATGTGTGCATTTTTGGCAACACACTATCTAAAAGTGAACGAGTCATCTTTACTTTATTGAATGTACAGTAGGAAAAAAAAAGGAAGTGACAGATTGCTGCAGTAAAAGCTTTATTAGCAACACGAAATTGCTGCCAGTGATGAACAAAAAATCCAACATACATGGCCTTTGGTTCCAAATGTGTAAAAATAAAATACACAAATACAGTAAAAAAGGCACAGAAGGGAAAAAACACCAAAATGCACAGTCCTGTTTTACAGTTTGTTACAGTTGCTAACATCCTTTTGTCCAACCTGTAGTCACATTTTCAAAACTCTAAACACAATTAGCACAACATCCGTCTGTTGTGGACCAAACTGTAATCTATAAGATCTTCAGCATTTGGCCACATGTTCTCATCCACATCACATCTATGTCGTCTCTTGCTATGCACCTTGGGTAGAAACGCTTGTTATGCACAATATGTGTAAACACAGTATGTGTAAATGCCTTTCAGTTTGTCCTACTGTATGAACTGTAACCCATGTTTACATGTAGAGTAGCATAGTGTAAAACTCACTATAGAACAAAATATATTGGACAGACACCATACCTGGACGTATTGGTGCCGGTGCTGGTGACCCGCTCACTGTTCCTTTAAAAAGGAACTGTGTACAACTGTTTCATTCAAACTTTGATCTATTTTACATAACTTAAATCAGTTATTTCTCAATGTTTCAGTGATCTATGGACTATAATCATGGGTGGGCTATAATCATTAAAATATAACCCCCATGAATGAAATCAAGTCATTTTGAGGCATAAATAACCTTTCAGTCACAAGGTAGGCGCTGCAATCACTTTTTGGCAAGTGGAATACTTTGTGTTACTGGTTGTATTGGCCCTTTAAAGGATATTTCAACAGGTAAGAAGGCCTAGGTGGGCTATAATCTTTAAAATAAAACGACCATGAATGAAATCAAGTCATTTTGAGGGATAAATAACCTTTCAGTCACAAGGTAGGAGCTGCAATCACTTTTTGGCAAGTGGAATACTTTGTGTTACTGGTTGTATTGGCCCTTTAAAGGATATTTCAACAGGTAAGAAGGCCTAGGTGGGCTATAATCTTTAAAATAAAACGACCATGAATGAAATCAAGTCATTTTGAGGGATAAATAACCTTTCAGTCACAAGGTAGGAGCTGCAATCACTTTTTGGCAAGTGGAATACTTTGTGTTACTGGTTGTATTGGCCCTTTAAAGGATATTTCAACAGGTAAGAAGGACTGGGTGGGCTATAATCATTAAAATATAACCCCCATGAATGAACTCAAGTAATTTTGAGGCATAAATAACCTTTCAGTCACAAGGTAGGAGCTGCAATCACTTTTTGGCAAGTGGAAAACTGTGTTTTATGGATTGTAGGCTTATTGCTGCTTTAAAGATATTTGACGTGGTGAAAAGGACTGGATTGGTTATAATCTAGGGCACAGAGCAGGTAAAAGAATGTAGAGTCATAAGGATAATTGCAAGAGATCATTTCTTTATTTTATATATCACCCATCCGTAAATACCATAATTACGTTCTAGTTTACAAATATAAACAAGGATATTAGACATACCTAACACATATCGACATCGGCAACAATACTATAGTATTGTCTATAATCACGTAAATGTCATGCCTGATTATGCTATAAACTGCAAACACTTCTTTGGCCACAATTGTGATTATTTGATTATCAGAAACGTTAAACTTTCACAAAGACATACCTTTGCTATTACCACGGACATAACTGTTATGTGTATTTGCACGTTATCACATTTGATCCAAATAAAAGCACCCGTAGACGTATATTGCATTATCTGCCAAAAGTTTATTATGTCATGTATAGGCTGCATTTTATTTCTATGATTTTTGTTGATTTTTTTTTTCAGTTACTGCATGGATGATAATCATGTGATTGAACATCCTGTTAAGAAGCACTGAAAACTTTTTTGGGCTTTGCAGATGTCAGTGGTAGAACTGCACTGAGCGACACTATCAGCTACTGACACCCAGCTATCTTAGACATTTTATAGAAAAATAATAATAATGAAACATATTGACTAGCAGTTGTCAGGGAGGAGCCTCCATCATATCAGAGGTGGCCCACACTGACATGACCAGATTTGAGTTTGAGTTTTAATTTCAGCCCCATAAATCTGTCTAACCCAGTTTGAAATCTCTGGAACATTTCAGTTTCCACTGCTTCTTGGTAGTGCAGTATGTTCATTAAGCTGAAATTAACAGGGAACACGTAAATCTGGTACGGTAGGTGGCAGTATGCGCCTAAACGTTGGCAAAAAAACAGAGTTAATGGCTCTTTGTTCTCTACTGTTAGCCTGCCTAAGCTGTTGTGTTGTTGAAACTGTAAGAACAGAAACTGTAACTTGGAAGAAATAATAGAAAAAGGGTATGTGATGGGAGGTTGGGGACAATAGGTGAGTTGGGGTACCCTTTACACTTTCGCACACGTAGTTAACCTTTGTCTAGAGACACTATTGGTTGGTGCCACCTCTGTATTTATTTTGGTGAAGTTCTTGTTTTAGACAAGCAGTTTAGGTCTTTTGTTTGTGTTTTGGTTTTCAGGGGTAGGGATTAGCCAGGCCTAGTTTTATTAGATTGATTTCTATTTGTTTGCCACGACTACTTTGTCCCGTCCTCCCCCACATTTTTGAAAACCTTTTGTTATGTTTTCCAGTATTCAGCTGAGCCAAGAATAATATTTATTTTCACTTCTACACTGACTCCTTCAAACTCTTTGGTGGTCGTTATCGTCCCCATTTCCCACCAGGGAGACGTAACACCCACAAACATTTGTACTGTAACATACATTTGCGCACACACACACACGCACACACACATGCACATATGGCCTGATTGGACAAGATCCAAATTTTGAAATTTAGATTAAAATTGATATTATTACTATGTAATTACACACGTTCCAATGACCCATGGGAGTGGACTACAATGTATCTGCTTTTCTATGTGCAAAACTTGTTATAGGTGTTATAGGTCCCCTGCCTTCCTCAGGGCAGTCTTGGTGAACACTTTAATATACATACTTGAAGTAGCTTGAAAAATTCAAACACACACATCAGTAGGACTTTGAACAAGACAGTTGTCCTCTCAATGTGTGACATATGTTTTCAGCCCAACGAGGGATTCCAGATCCCATCCCCTTTCAGTCTAATGTGAAAATGAATAGGGGTGTAAAATAATCAGCTTTAACTACGTCCAAAGCTAATATTGACTATTTTTGCTTTTAAGGGTTCCTCTGTTATGAATTATTTTATTTGTTGAGGTGGATTCCGATGGGTTTTCAAGTTGCAATGAAAAAAAATCGCTAGCCATACTTAGCTTAGCATTCCAGCATATGTCCCTTTGTGAACGCAACATCTGCATGGTTGTTTGCAAAATATTTTAAAATTCAGTAATGCATCAAAATGTGTAATATCGCTGTCATATGTGACTTTTACTTTCATTATTTTAAGAGGTTAATTTTATTTTAGCTCAAACGATGAATTAATCAAAAAAGGATTCATAACCAAAATATTCACTATTAAAATGAAATAAATGGAATTGAAAGTTAAAATCTTAAAATAAAAATCAACTATTCAAATTGAAAGATTAATTTGAACCCTTTTCAAATTTCTTGCACGATTTTCCTGTTTTTGTTTTGCTTCTGTCACTGTGTTTTGGGGTTTGGGATTTTATTTTACAAAGTTTTTAGTTTTTTTTGTTTTTGTTCAGATTAACTGAGCTGACTCTTCTCCAGCTCCAGTGTTTTGGAGTAGAAACTAGGGCTAAAGATAAAGACAGTTTACTGAGTCACAGTAACCTACATACAGTCACACCACAACAATCTTTTATCTGTCTTTTTCTTGCCTCGTTGTTAAATATTTACACATTAACTAACAGCCAATTCTCCAGTGGACCTTCGTGATGGTGCCAGACTGTATAGTGTGCACTTTAAAGTGCAACTTGACTTTGACTGTAGACTGCTCTAATTTGAGATTAGAATAATGGCAACAATGTAAGCGTGACCCCAATTATCTGAACTAGCAGGCTTATCTAAACACACACACACACACACACACACACTACCTTTGTGTGACTGACAATAGAAAGCCCTTATCTGACTCCCTCTAACAGCATTTAAAAAGTGAAAGTTGTTTCAGTCTTTCACTCACAATTCTGTACATATACAGATGTGGTTACATCTCATGGTTGCTAAGGTAAACACAATTATAAACTATATAATAGGCTATATATATAATATATAAACCAGTCGATAGTATCATCCACTAGTTGCTGGATCCGGTAACACAAAGCCCTTTTCTTTATTTTTAGTTGAAGCTGTAAAGCATCACTTATACTAGGTCGTCATGGTAAACGTGATTTTGTTCCTAATTGACCCTCCTGGTTAAATAAATGTTATTCTTTATATAATAAGGAATGTATATCTTCAGACTGGGCACACAGAGTACACAAATGTTTCCTGTACAGTTTGATCGATGGTTTTTTGAAGGCCAATATTTTTTGGATAGAAGCTGAATAGATGTTTCGTGCCAATATTCAATGTCTTTAAATTTGACCATTTTCATGTCACTAAAAAAAACAAGATTTTTTTTCCCTCTGAAACAGAATTGAGACCACGGGAGGCTAAAACTATAAAACTGACAATAACAATAATAAAAAATGATTATTATCATAACATTCATGCATACTTGTGTGAAAGCAAAATGTTGCACTAGAATCAATTGTAGAAGCTTCAGCTCATTCTTCTCTGTACATGGTGTACATAGTTTGCCACTTTAACCTTGTATCACTCTACACCCACGCACAACTATCTGCACCCACACGTAACTTTCTCTTCACACCCCCTGTTGATTTTTCTCTCACCATTCCAGTATTTTTCCACACACATTTTGCTTGTTTTTGCCACCCTTTATAAGTTATTTCACACTTTGTCAACCCTGGTTAATACTCTCTTTACTTATATATGAATAAACTTTACTTTCAACTTTCCAAACTCCGACTGAGGCTTGATTTCACACAATTTCAGGTTAAGGGCTTCCAATAGACAACCAGTCTAGTATTGATCAATTCTCCAATAAATATGTAATCAGTCAAACTGCATCATATCCATCATATCAGAGGTGGGCCACAGTGACTGGACCAGATCCCATTTTTAATCAAAAGGCCAATATCGGCCCTATATATCAGTCTAACCCTAGTTTCCTCTACATTGGAGGAAATAAGTATTTGATCCCCTGCTGATTTTGCAATTTTACCCACTTACAAAGAAATGAGCTGTCTATAATTTTAATAGTAGGTCTATTTTAACAGTGAGAGATAGAATATCAACAAAAAAAAGCCGAAAAAAGCATTAAATAACAGTTATAAATTCATTTGCATTTCATCGAGGGAAGTAAGTATTTGATCCCAGCAAGAATTCTGGTTCCCACAGACGGGTTATGTGCCCACGAGGCACACAGATTAGTCCTCTCGGCTTTCCTCTCGGTTTAAGAAAGTACTCCTAATCTCAACTGGTTACGTGTATGCACAAAACCTGTCCAAAGAATCACACTTCGTATCTTCAACTTCACCACACTGGGCAAGACCAAAGATCTGTTTAAGGACGTCAGGGACAAGACTGTAGACCTGCACAAGGCTAGAGTGGGCTACAAGACCATCGGCAAGCAGCTTGGTGAAAAGGAAACTGAAAGGAAACTGTTGGTGTGATTATTTGCAAATAGAAGAAAGACAAAATAACTGCCAATCGCCCTCGGTCTGCGGTTCCATGCACATAACCCGTCTGTGGGAGCCAGAATTCTTGCTGGTCAGTAGGGGGTCAAGTTCTTATTTCCTACAATTAAAATTATAGACCACTCATTTATTGTAAGTGGGCAAAATTCTGAAATCGGCAGGGGATCAAATACTTATTTCCCCCACTGTATATATATTAATCTGCTAGATTTGTCAAAATACTACCAAATCTCCAAAACTCTCCAGTGTTTCCTCTACATCAGGGGTTCTTAACCTTTTTGCAAGTGTGACCCCCTTTTGAGGGTTAAAATATATCGCAGCCCCTGCCTCCATAACACATAACATATGAAAAACGCCATAACCATCTGCAGCAAGCTTGCGACAGACAGAGACAAGGCAGGAGGGCAGAGTTAATGGGCCAACAGATCAGTTTTACTGCTATATCCTGCACTAAAGTGACAAATGGGACCAAATGAAAACCAAAGCAATACAGGGCGATCAATGGTGTAGTACTTTGAAAATGAACTCGCAGTAGTTTACTAAATTATTTCAATGCAAAGCAGGGCAACTCACACCTAAAAAAAAGACATAAAAGACAGGAATGTATTTTTAAACAGTTTTACTACTTTAAATTACAATGCACATTAGAGTTAGTAGTTATATATACAGTTATAATATAAATAAGGATGCATGAAATATATATTCTCTCTTTCATAGACTCATTCTTTTGCATAGAATGCATCACAATATTTCAGTTTCACATGTTCAAACTGAAAATATCTTTCTCCCTCTGCCCTCTAGTTTTGTTTTTCACTGTTTAAAAATAAAATATTTGAAGGGCTTCATTCCAAAATGCTATATATCCATCTTGAAAAAACAAAATGCACCCAAAAGTCTGCAAAATTACAGCTAATTCCATCCTCACAAATGTAAGTAGTGGTCTTTGGCTAGCTTTCAAATGAAACAACATACTTGGTTTTACTATCTGCCTGCATTTATTTTGTAAGAGAAGTAGCCACTTTTTTCAAATAGTAGAGGTCTGATTTTGGAAGGATTTTGGAATCTTTATTTGTTGATTTTATCCTTCTGCCCTCCTGAACAGTAGAACTCATCTACATGTAATGATGAAGGGTTTCAATATTCTTTGAAAATGTTACTTGAAACTCTGCCCAACATTTCCAAAAAACATATAGTAAATAACATTAAACAATATTCATAAGCGATTTTACTTTGATAACAGCAATCATTTCATTAGTATTTTTTTTTCAAATGGTGGAGATCTCATTTTGGAGCAAATTCTAATATTTTAGCATACACTAAGCTAAATGATAGTTAGCATACACTATGTTGAGTGTTAGCTAACTAGTGTTAGTCAAAAGTGCTAGTAACTTGTCAAAAGTCAGAAAATTAGAAATTGTAGCACCTCTAAAGCTAAACGGTAAGTAATCTTCAATGATATGTGGACAGGTCTGGTCATTCTGTATAGGAGATTGGTCAAATTTACACAAAATATACAAAAATAACATAATGTTTTGAACTAGAAGGGACTACTTTCACCGTTTCCATAGGAGGTGAGGGTGGTGGGCAATCGGAGACTGTACAGCTAAAAATAACAATGCAGCAAATGAATACGTGGTCATCTGAAAAAGTTCTAAAAATAAGCCTGGCTACATCAGCTATATTGAGTTAATAATATTTGCCAAATGCCAAAGTGTTATCATGGAGCCTACTATCACTCAACATAGTGTATGCCAAAGTGTTATCATGGAGCCTACCATCACTCAACAGAGTGTATGCCAAAGTGTTAGCATGGAGCACTGGAGCCAACGATCTACCGGGGACACATGGATGATTTTGGTATCTATGTTCGCTTCACTTAATGGTTAACTGACCAATGAGACATGTGTTCATCTCTGTGTTATTACATATTAACTACTAACCGTGTCGGTGTGTGTCCAACCAAGACAATCATTTATGCTATTATGCATTTTAGCTCCTACCTATTTCAGGCCTTACAGTGAATGGATGCCAATACTAATTCCCCTTTCCATTCAGCTCCACGACAAGTAGTAGGCAGGAACAAGTAACAAGTAAATATGTAAAATTATGATGCAGATCTTGGTGCGTTAATGTTATTGTCTAATCGGTCTGAGTGTGTGTATCTGCCTATGTTCATGGGTTTACTGAGCCTCGTCTTCGTTTTCTTCGTTTGGTGGGTTTTCAGGGTGGAAAACAGGATTGTGGACCAGTTTACACATGTCCTCTGGGTTAATCTCCCTCATCTTCCCATCCATACCGAGCTGCATTGGCTGGATCAGATTGTTCCTACAGACAGAGAGAGAGAGAGACAGAGAGAGAGAGAGAGAGAGAGAGAGAGAGAGAGAGAGAGAGAGAGAGAGAGAGAGAGAGAGAGAGAGAGAGAGAGAGAGCGCAAAGAACAAAGCTAGTGTGAATGTGTCAATATCACTTTTTAAAGCACAGTGCAATGAGAATCCCATTTCCCAATCTCATGGCATTGTTTAACCAAAGGTTTGTTAGTGTAATGCTTGTAAATGACCTAAAATGTCCCAATATTATAATGAATGATCTGATTGGTTGACAGTATGCATAGTTAATAACTCAGGGACAAAAAAGAGGAGAAAGGCTATTCAGAGAGTGCCTAGCTGGTGGACGAAAGCAATGTAGGCTGGTGTAAAATGACAACAATACGGTTCTCTGCAGTTTCTCACTTCTCTTATCTTGAACAATATTATTATTAGACTAAAAAAGTTAACAGACTGAGAGAGAAAGGCCTCTGCGTTGCCAACCTTAGGCTTGTACTTTCTATTTTGCGATGGAATTTCACATGTGGCATTAAAAATATCTCAAGATTGTCACACTAGGCTTTGAGCATCGATTGCACCATGAGCATTAACTAGACGCTTCTGCTTCTGACGGCCAAGAAGAAAAGCGTGATGCTGAGCGTGCGGACAGGGCCACACCCCCTCCACCAACTGAGAATAAAGGCAATAAGCATTTAGAACACAATAGATCAACCATGAAGAACTGAAAAAAATGACGCTCGTGTTAGAAATGAAGTGAGCTTTTCCGGACTGAACTCAAACGGTTGCACTGCATCTTTCTACATTCATTCACTCATTACCATTCCTTAACTCTGTATACATGTACCATCCATTAATTTGCTCTGCATATTTATAAGTAGTTTTTTTGAGTATTTCGTTTTTTAGGCCTTTGTTTTTTGTATTTTGTGCATTATTTGATACTGCTATGCTGCTGCAACCCAAGAATTCCCCCCCAGGGATCAATAAAGTATCTAGTATCTATCTATCTATCTATCTATCTATCTATCTATCTATCTATCTATCTATCTATCTATCTATCTATCTATCTATCTATCTATCTATCTATGTATCTATCTACTAGTTTCTGTCAGAAATGTAACTCATGTATTGTCATCTCTACGCAGAACGATAAAGTAGAGAGATAGAAAATCATTAATCATTTGTAGAGAAAACTACCGGAAATTGTTTATTGTGCCGCGTCACTTCAGGCACTCCGTTAGTGATGTGTTACCTCTTCACTAGTTTCTCTTGGATAATGAATTAGCTTGCACATTCTACACTGGGAAAATAGGCCTGTCTATGTTGCAATTCCAGCTGGTCTTCAGTGGAGGTCGATAAACACCACAGATGACGTAGAGCCCCTTTAATTTCCATGCAATACAGGTGTTGTAGGTATTAGGAATAAAGCAATATATGTGATCAGTGAACGGTTGCTATTTTTGAATTCAATTAAGCTATTGCATTAGGTGAGATTTTTTTAAATGAATTAGAATTTACCAAAAGAAAAATGTTCCAACACTGTACATATTAACCAGCTTCAATTGATGCAGTGCAGTGCATGCGTGCTTGTGTGCACCTTGACAGTTTGTCAAACATGTCGACCAGCTTCATGGCCTCATGTTCTTTCTGTTCCTCCGTCATTCCCTCCATAGGATTGGGCTGGTCCTCCTCTACAACTCCTGTTACTGGGTTTATACTGGAGAGAGAGAGAGAGAGAGAGAGAGTGAGTTAAGATATTCCCAGCGCAGCAACAATGGCTTTTGATAGCAGAAAATGTATCAAAGAGTAATTGCTTCTTTCTAGGCCGACGTTCAACAATCATACAGGGACACATCCATCGTAGAAGAGACAGAGATGCCAATTTCTCCACTGATAGCAGCTTCAATAGACATTTTGAGTTGAGGGGTGTGATGCCAGCTTTTCTTGACTGGAAAAAGTCTCACTCCGCTAACGCTCTCTCCACCTGCACGTATAACCTACAGCAGAGAAATGTAGGAAATCGTGGACTGAGGTAGAAGTAGACGAGGCAGGTTGGGGGAAAGTGGGAACACCAAAAAAAGTAAACTACAACATTTCGTCACATCAGAGTTTCAGACCTACGGGCTTGAACCCAGGTCGATATCGGCCTGATATTTCAGCAAGCCAATATATATCGGCACCGGAACTCGACAACA
The DNA here is from genome assembly GCA_034670385.1 of Hoplostethus mediterraneus. NCBI lineage: Eukaryota > Metazoa > Chordata > Actinopteri > Trachichthyiformes > Trachichthyidae > Hoplostethus > Hoplostethus mediterraneus. The sequence continues at coordinate 455,458 of JAXDDW010000122.1, read as the reverse complement.
GACACACAGACAGAGTGACACATAATGTTTGTCGTGTTGGTACTGACTGGGCTTTGGCCTCTCTGTATTCCTCTGTCTCGGAGTCTTCGTCTTCAGAGTAGATCCCAGAGTCTCTGCCCCCCCTTAGCAGTCCCCTGGCAGCCAACAGGCCTGCGGCGTTACCATAACCAGTGTACTTAATGAACCTTGAAACTGGAGAAAGGGACAGCATATTATAGTTATCATGGTAATATTTGACAGAATAATAACTAGGCATTGCAACAAGCGCTTGGCATTACCATAACATGGGTACATAGGGTCTGATTCAGAGCGTAAGTGTCTCCTAAACAGCCATGATCACTACATCCAGAGAAAGCTGGACTCACCGGCGATGGCTGCACCTCTTCACCAGCTCCACCCCACCACACACTTAGAAGAGACATTTAGTTTACTGATATCACCTTACAGTATTTCTGGGTACTGAAGTCCTCAAAATTCAAACAGTTACCTTGGGGACCGCCAATTTGCAAGTTGCCTAGTGCAGGTTTGAGCAGTTTTTCATTAAGAAACTCAGCTTTTGATATAATTTTGGATATATACAGTGGTGGCCAAAATTGTTAGAACACCTGACAGATCTGAAAATATTGACCTTTTCTTGCCTCCTAAACATGATTTCATTTCATAATGTTCATGAAACATGCAGATGGTTGCTCTGAGCACAACAAATATCAGATGAAGTGAGTCCTACTGTTTTTATCCACTTTTAACTTGAATATTTGGTATGTCCACCTTTTGCAGCAATTCAAAAGAATCACACAGCTGTGTCCTAAGACTCTTGATCACCATCAATTTAACCACGATCACACCTGACAATGATTACACAAGTAATTTGGCTTCTTCTGTGAAGGAACATGATTGTGTGACATTGACAGTGAAATAGGCCTAGCTTGTTTTTTGTAAGGAAAATGAGGTAAATCTCCTTATGATGGCTCTATTCTATGGTTTATAGAGCATAATGATGACTTTGTATATATTTCATTCGTTTTATGGGTATTTTAATGGCCAATTGAACAAAAACAACTGAAACCTCTTAAATGTATGCCAAGTGTTCTAATAATTTTGGCCACCACTGTATAAAAGATCATTCCCTTATTACTTACAGGCAAAAATAGGCAATAGCCTATTCATTTCAGATTTTTGTTAAATATATTGTTATTATGTTTTTATCCAATTAAAGTCCCTGAGGTGTGTTTCCGATCTCTTTGTGCACCGTTATCCCAAACCAAACTGGATTAATGATGCACAGCAAGGGAAGCAGGGCAAATGCCCCGGACCACAAGGGGCCCCAAAAGATTGGGGGTACTGTGTTTGTGTGTGTGATATTTCCTTATTATCACTTGGAATATGTACCCCTGCAAGCTAATTTCAAATGAAAAGCATTCCAGGCCAGGAGAGTTAACAGAGGCCCGTAAGTGGGCATAATCTACGCAGAAAAAAATGAAAAGGAGGGAAAAGTCTTTCACAGGGCAAACACAAAGACAGACTAGCACCTGCCTTGCATGTCTTTGGAATGTGGAAGAAACCCCCAGAGAAGGACCAGGGCAGAGGTGTAAACCCAGGACCTTGCTGAGAGATGACAATGCTAACCACTGAGCTAGAATCAGATCAGAGAATGCTCCAATTATAAAGGGGCTTTAGGACCCAAAGGTGCCAGCCTTGCAATGCAATCTTAGTAAACCTGGACCTGCATTGTGGCTGAGGAAGGTAACGCGGAACGGCGACGAAAGGCGCTGAATGGCGAAGAAAATTCTTTCCACGCCATGTTAACCAATATGACCGTGCACACCGGACGCGGAAGGGCGCTGAATGGCCGCGGCCTGCAGCGACCGTTTCGGCGTCAGGTCTGAGATTTTCTCGCTTCGTGAACGAATGTGTAAAGCTAGAGCATAGAGCATCCGGTCAATTTCCAAAATATAACAAATGTCAAAATAAAACACCCTGATTGATGGTATTTCTGAGTTGTGTCTAAACTTTTACCGTCTGTGAGCGAGAAAGACGAGCAGGCACACGCACACAAGCAGAAAGAGAGAGATTTATATGTATATATAGATGCATGTGCATTTTAATCGACACCATACTACTCAAGTATACATAATACTTAATAATTTTTCATTCATTGCTGTTCTTACTTGTGTTGCCCTGTTACTTGTGGCATGTACTTTCATATTGTTGTAAATGTTGTTCTTTGTCTGTTCATATACGTTTGCTTTGGCAATATAAGCACTGTCTTTTCAAGTCAATAAAGCTCACAAGCACAGATCTGGAGCACACACACAAGCAGAGAGAGAGAGAGAGAGAGAGAGAGGGAGGGAGAGAGAGAGAGAGAGAGAGAGAGAGAGACCAAACCCCTACATCAGGAGTGTCATAGGGCTACATACTCTCGGCCCTCCATGGCACACGGTTTGACATCCCTGCCCTACATTGAGAAAACCAGCGGAGATCGGCACCATTCGGCGCGAACAACCAAACTCCTTCTTGCTCGATCGGCACCTTTCGTGGTGCTTCCTTTTCTTTCCGCTTCCAGTGTGTCCCCGGTGTAACGCAGTCTGAATCAGACCTTATTTAAATCTCAAAACTATAAGAATGCAGAATAATTCTGAAGACAAACAGACAACAAACAGACAGATGTTTCGCTCACCGCTTTCTTTGCAGAGAACAAAGAGCAATTCGGCGGCGCAGTTCTTGACATCGGTGTCGATGTGTGTCATCAGACGAACTAGCTTGTTCCTCAGAGCGTTGCCAACCTCCGGTCTGTTCTTCACATCACGCAGCGGCGGCAGGACCTGCACACACACACACACACACACACACACACACACACACACACACACACACACACACACACACACACACACACACACACACACACATGAAAACTTTACGGAACAACTGTACAGTTATACTGTCAGGGTGTAAAGTTAGTCTCTCCCAAGGGCGATCCACTTGGCGACATATTACATTACATTACAGTCATTTAGCAGACGCTTTTATCCAAAGCGCATTGCAATAAGTGTATTCAACATAGGTAGGCAAGTAAACTACTAGTCACTAGCAATCATAAGTGCATAACCAGGTGTTAAAATGTTTGGCAGCTGCAGTTGAGGAAAAGCTGTTAGTAGGGAGGATAAACAGATTGGCTTTGTACGTGAGGCAGAAAAGGTTAGAACAAGGGAGGCGTGATCCAGGACAAGTAGGAGCGGATCATTAGCGTTAGCAAATGGTGACACCTGACTGTAGATTTATGATGGTGTAGCCAGTTTCTTTGCCTCAGCCCCAGTTACTGACCTTTGACCTGAGGAACTTCCTGGTCTCTCTGTGGATCCGGGCACTCTCAGTCAGCAAGTTTAGGGATGGGAGGAGGGTCTCCTTCAGCTTATTTCCCTGGGAGATAGATGGATTATTGTTACTATACAGAGAGACTGGAGAGAGCAGGACATCGCTGGTCGTCAACATTAGACCTTTTCACAATGTCACAAAAAATAAAATGTCAATTAGGTGCAATGCCATCAACTGGGTTTAAGTGAATAAATCGGCTTCCTGAATTTCAAAAAATGGAGAAAACCCTTCAAGAACTGATTAGTATTGGTATTGTTCTTAAATGTCAGCTAATGTTGAAGATATTTCATCCCAGTGGCCAACAGTAGAATATAATAATATTAACAGTACAATCATGAGGACTTACATATTATTGAGTACCTTCCATATCATATTTCAAGTACAGTTTGTTTTATTGAGATATATCAAATTATTCCAAAGAAGCACATTTCCCTACAAATTTGCCACTTTATTACCTCAAAGAAATGACCTCCAGACCTCTCTGATATGACAAGTATTACACAGAAATGGAAAATGAATACGTTGAGTACGATTGGCAGCAGGCGTTTACAGTGTTTAGGTCCACCTACCTTTTCATGCAATAGCTTGAAAGAGGGACAGTATAAGACGCTACATTGTTCGCACGTGACCCCTTACCTCTTAAACGAGATGGACCACCCTGTCTCACGATTATGTACCAAATGCCAAAGACAGATTGGGACCTATTATCATTACTTTTGGCAATGCAAATTGATCTCAAGATTTTGGAGCATGATTTTCCCAGGGGTTAAAGTGGCATCTTCCATGGTCAAATCAAAAAGGACCCTGGTACCCCCTTGTTGGACTACTTACCAGGGGAACTGGCTAAGCTTGTACTAAAAGGGTCAATGCTTCCTGCGATGGCAATGTCCATCTAGGGCAAATCGGTAGATGTTTTCCATATATCCTTTCGGATGCATTCTATTGTATTTTATTTAGCAATTGACGTATTCTGTATCTAAGAAATGTATACAAAAAATTGCCATTAACAGTAAGTTTGCTTCATGTGGTGATATGGGAGGAACATATGTTTTTTTTTTTCCATTGCCTTAAGGAACATGCAACATTTTACAGACACATAACACACACACACATACACTCAAAGAACTTCTCACCCGGTCAAGTCTTTTCTCCATGAATTGCAGCAGCATGTTGACAGCGTCCATGTTGACCCCCATGTACTCAATGGAGCCATGTTGGACCTTGGGCATCAACAATACGTCCAAACAGGGCAGGGGGAGGTTACCTAGCAAGTTGACTGTGTGACTGGGGGGTGTTAGAGAGAAAGAGACGCCTTACTGGGTCACTGAAGACATACATAAGAAATATTAGGATAATAATGAATCACTTTATTAATAATAGCACTATCATTATTATTGTTCCTATTATTCCTTCCTGAAGGTTGCCAAGCAAATTCAATGTTTCACTGAAAATTCATTGAAAAACTCACACATCGGCTGCATGTGTGAGTGTGTATCTGATGTGCACATTCTGTGTGTACGTATCTGTGTGTGTGTGTGTGTGTGTGTGTGTGTGTGTGTGTGTGTGTGAGTGAGTGAGGCTTTTCTAAACTGTTTAACTCTTCAGTTTTCATCTTGCCATTTGTTCTCTTGTTCTCCAACCTGTGGAACTCCTCAGTTTCAAGTTCACCTTATCTTAAATGAATTAAGTAATCAATCAGTAAATCAATAGAAAGGCTAATATCAATGGCAGGTTCAATGAATGAATGGCAGGAGTGTGTGTATGTGTGTGTGTGGTAGTGCTGCACGATTAATCTAATCGCAATCGCAATCGCGATGTCAACCTGTGCAATTATATAACCGCAAAAGGCTGCGACTGAATTAAATAAAAAATGTGTGTGTGAACTTGACAACCTATTCTCTGTTTATGTGCAGTCTGCTACGCCCATAATAAAGAGATGACCAATCAGTCTCTGTTCAGGCAGTGAAGCGTGTGTGCATGGTCATATGACTATCCGGTGTGGTGCAGAGTCAGACCAGGTGGAATGGATAATAACGAGTAGGTTGACGCTTGAACTGGTGGGCAAAAAAAACACGACAAATGTTATATGGCGATATTTTGGATTCAAGCTCAGCGACATTGAGCAGAAAGACGTACTGTGTAAAACATGCAAAGTGAAAGTCGTTACATCACGCGGCAATACTACAAAGTTGTATCCAGGGTCGCAAACATCTCGCTTTTCGGCGAATGGCGCTTTCTTCACGTCAATTTGGGTGACTTGTGTGATTCCTCCAGATCCAAAGAGTTTTTTTGGGGGGTGTATGGGTGACAGACGAATCTCCTTAACGATTCCTACAGTGTATTTCTGTCAGCTCATATGAGTGAACTGCATTGAGCAAAAAATTCTACTCAACTGTCAGGACCTGCTCTTAAGCAACAGCAGAGCAGACAATCTGCTTCCTGTTTACACCAGCACACGCATGCCCAGTGTAGGTGGATGGTTACGTGATATGCATTTCAGGCATATTAGCATGGATGGAGATCATTTCTGAAATGGTGATAAAACTGGACGGAGATCCTTTTAGTTTCAAAACTCCATTTTAAAACAAAAACGTATTAGTGTGGATGTAGCCTGAATCCAGTCTCATTTTTAGAAGAGGTTGTACAAAGTATGCCCCATTTTGTAACTTAATCACTAATTTTTATGTTACACCCTGCTTAAATGTCCTTGTTTGTTTGGGCATTCAAAATGTCTTATTTGAATGAAAATTTGTATTTTCTTATTTATTGTTCTATCTGTTTAGTTGTACTATTGAGAAAACCTAAAAGTTTGCAGAAATGCCTTTATTTTGAAAAATATTTTTTGTTATATATTTATTTAATTTAGTAAAATATTAAGTTATTTTGAAAACAGCTATTTTGTACAAATTTTTGTTTTTGTATTTTTTATGCTAGTTTAAGTTTGTATGTTTGAGTTGAGAAATACACATTTCAAAATTATCAGTAATCTGCATTTTTCCTTGATAACAAAGCAAGTAGACTAATGATACCATTTGTTTATTATATCGCAATCGCAATCGTAAATCACAATATTGTCCACAATTATTGCAATATGACTTTTTCACCAAATCCTGCAGCACTAGTGTGTGGTGTGTGTGTGTGTCTCCAACCTATGGAACTCCTCAGTGCGTTCCTCTCCATCTGCGTGGCTCATGAGACATTGTCTCAGTATCGCTCCCAAATGTCTGTACTCTGCTGCTTCCTCCTACACACACACACACACACACACACACACACACACACACACACACACACACACACACACACACACACACACACACACACACACACACACACACACACACGGTATGCGTTATACGTCCCGTCGTCTCCCATCCTCACTGGAAACGTCTTTATATTGAAACCATTAAATAGCTATAATCTCATTTTCCACATTTCCTTGTTTGTGAAAGGCAGAGATAATGAAGAAAACATATTTTCTGTTGCTGGGCTTACAAATGAGTGCACTGACAGTGAAAAAGCTGCTAATATAATGCCTCCTACAATGATAAATAAATAAATACATAAATAAATAAATAAATATACAGCACAAGGAAAAGATGGCGAGCACAAGGAGCCCAATCAGGATGGGATTGCGGTGAATGGGCGTGATCAACGTATCTCAGACTTGGGATGACACCATATTCCTTTGGCAAGAGAAGAACCAGCCTCTTGTATGAACTGTTTTATTTTGCTAGCAGAGACTTTAGAGGCCTGATGCCATGATTTAGGGGAAAGCCCATGTCTGCCTCCAGCCCATGTCCCGCCTCCCTTCAGGGTCTTGTGAGGGACAGTGGTGGCAGCCTTCACAGGGTATTGGCTAAGGAAGATGAGGAGGAAGAAGAGAGAGGTGGACGTTCTTGGGCTATTCCCCTCTGATGTGGAGGAAGATGAGCTGCCTTCAGGGCAGAGAGAAGAGGTGGACCGTGGGCATGAGCGTCAAGAGATAATTTAGAGAAATAAATAGATAGATAGTCACTTTATTGATCCCCGGGCTTAACCCCATCCTGATTTGATGATGAGGGATCTGTGTTGGGCAAGACCAGCTGTCCAAGCAAGAAGTGTAAAATGATGGACGCCATGCTTGTTAACACTGGTGCCATTACGTCACTGTACCAGCACCAGTTAGCAGGGCATTTAAGGGACAGGGCACAGTGCAGGCCTAGCTGATGAGCTGAAACTGGTTTCATCAGCTATGGCCCAGCTGATGAAGGAACAAGCAACTGCAGTCAATGGAGCCATTGTATCTATCTGGGTGATGAGGCGTCACCTACAGCTGTCCCAGTCCAGGCAGCCGCCAGAGGACCACGGCTCCCCTCTGAGACAGCCCGTTGTGCCATTAGCCATATTTGGACCTGGGGCCGTGGCTTGCAGTACCAAAACTGACATCAAACAGTATTTTCATTGCCTCCATAGCTAAGACTAAATCGATACTAATAAAATGTACTAAGATCTGTTGTCATTATCACCTCATCGACCTTGCGTCTGGTTGTGTCAAATGTTATATTGAACAGTATTTTCAGTATTTCCATGGCTCGTTCTGTCTGTTGCCTGCTGAGGGGGGGTAGCTCTTCTGGTGGGACGCCCTCTGACCCCGCCCTGGCTGTCTCCAAGGTATCTGTCCAACACAGACCCAGTGTAGCGTCCAACTGGTTCCCTAGTAAATACACAGAACAGGAAGTTATCATCTTATGTTCTTCCCAATTTTACAATGTAAAATGCATTGTACAGGCTGGTAAAGACTGCCAATGTTCTTGCTTCTTGCTTGCTTCATGATATCATATTACCCTGCTTCAAGGCCTGACTTCTAGCTATATGTCTGATCTTATGAGCCTGGGATCTTCAGGCAGGGGCAGCTAGGCTAAAGACAAAAGGTGATTGGGCCTTGGCTGTCAGGGCTGTTGGGCTTTGTTCTATCTAGGGAGATTAGGCATTTTCTAGTAGCCGGATGATGAATTCCTAGGAGATTATCTATCTAGGAGCCTGATGATGGTTACCTGGGTGAGTAGTTAACTAGGGGAGTGATGCTGATTACCTAGGAGACTAGTTACCTAGGAGACTGATGCCGTGGAGCTCTTGGGCCAGCTGTGCCCTGACATCCACTCTCAGGGCCGTCAGCAGAAAGGTGAGACGCAAGTCAAAGAAACGTACCTGGAGAGAGACCGGAGAGAGACCAGGGGCCTCATTTATAAAGGTTGCTACGCACAAAAAAGTGGCGTTAACGGGGGTGAAATGTGCGTACGCATATTTTATAGAAAAGGATTTATAGAAAAGTTCTATGCGGTAAAATGTGCGCACATCTACGCATCCTTTCACCCATGCGTAGAGCTCACCGCAAAGTTTTTCAGACACGGGAATCAGCGACGCCCGATGGGGAGATCACAAAATAAAGCTCAGTCCTCTTAAAAACATAGTTTTATAAGTGTGCTTTCACAGGGTTTGTGGTCTGTTGTATCTGTTAAGTCACTACTTAAAACCTATTTTTATACAAAGGCATTCTCTTAACTCTTATTTTATTGATTATTTTACCGGGTGGCGCCAGGATGAAGTGAAATAAAACTCATTGATTTAACCATGCAATAGCCTCAGAAAGACTAAATAACAACAACATAATGCTACTGTTCAAAATCAAAGAATACATTTATTAATCAGACTCACATAAGAACGGAGCACTGCAGAGAATTTATGAACGATAACGATTCTGTCAAAATCAGCAGGGAGTAGGAACCGCAGTTTACGGCTTGCATCTCTCTCTCTCTCTCTCCTTCTCTCTTGCTCTCTCTCTCTCTCTCTCCTCTCCCAACGGGGGAAATGGAATTAGGGCTGAAAGTTGTATTTACCACCACGAAAAGCAAGCAGGCTGAGAAACCGAACTAAGTGACGTGTCTGTCTGTCTATCGATCTCCTCTGTTTCAGTGGGCTATTATGGACGCCCCAGCATACACCTATGGAAATATTTTTCTATAGATACATAAAGCTTAAACAGAGGGGGCAAAAATACAACTAAGGGGCTAAGCATATTTTACTCTTTCATATGTAGCTCCTTATGCTCAAAGTTGTATAACTTTTAAACTGTTTTTAAATTGTTTTTATCATTTTGTTCATCATCAGTTTGTCTCCCATTTTTAATTTGTCTTCTAAAGCACTTTGTAACTTTGTTTTGAAAAGTGCTACATAACTAAAGTTTATTTTTATTATTATTATTAAGGTGTGCCGTTTTATTAGAGCTTGTGCGGTTCTCCACAATGTGGCACAGATCCTCTACTGAGCCCCCAAACAGTACACCTTTATGGTGCTCAAACTCACTGATGAGCGCCTCGATCTCGCACTCTGCAAATTTCGTCTTTCTTGCAGCTGGCGTCTCTCAGTCTTTCCCTCATTGATAGTCAACAAAGGCTCATTAACAATGTCGGCATATTCATGAGCTATTTAGCATTGCCCATTTATGGATGATTGTGGGACGACACTAAGAGGAGTAGTGGGAGGACACTGGGAGGAGTACACAGGCCGCACAATTCACCGCAGGTGGGTATTTATAAAGAGAAGACGTACAGGTACAGGTGTGCGCACGGTTTTATAGATCTGAATATTTTCTTACGTTAGTAGATTCTGAGGTTTGTGCGTACGCAATGTTTTAGGATGGAATCTACGCAAGGTTTTATAAATGAGGCCCCAGAGCCGTAGAGAATTAGCAGTGTAGTTTGGCCAGGTTGCACTAAGGTGCCATGTTGCTGTCTCTTCTCTAGAACAATGAACTGCTAACTCAGGGTTCTTCTTGGCCACACCACTCATCAGATCCACTCGTTCATCCATCTAACCACCTACCCGATTGCCCATCCATACCTCATGGTTCCAAGTGGGGTCGTGACACTGCTTCAGCCTCTGTGCCACACCTTTCATTAGCTGCAGCTCTGCTGCTACCACCTGTCAATACATGACTGAATATCAATCAATACTTTATTTCATGGATAAGGAACAAGCAGAGTCAAAGAAACAATAATAAATGATATAGTTAGTTAGTAACACACAACAAAAACTTATAGCAACTTAACCTTTGTTAAAGGGTAATTCCGGGATTTTTCAACCTGGCCTCTATATCCACAAAATCGCCTATCATACCGCTAAGTAGATCCCAAAAGTTTCAGAGTTGCTCCGGTAGATCGGCTCAGCCGGCAGTCGCGAAACGGGGGCTCAATGGCTGCAACGTAATCAAATAAGTACGTCCACTAAAAGTGCTTGATTTTGCCACTGACAGGCTCAGATTGTTATTCGTGTGTCTGACAAGTGTCTGACAACATTACCGAAAGGATCGCTACAGAAATAGACCTTTTTTAACCAGAAATAGACCTTTTTTTAACAACAACTCTGAACTGAAGGTGGTCTATGAAAGCAAGAGGATTCACTTGTTGCAGGAAGAGGACGGTTGTTTACACGATAGTCTTCTTGCAACAAGTCAACCCTCTTGCTTTCATTGACCACCTTTGTCAGAGTTGAGAGTTGAGAGTTGAGAGTTGCGGTACTTTGACCGCATTGACATGTCCGCTGGATTACATTGCAGCCATTGAGGCCCCCATTTCGCAACTGCCGGCTGAGCCGATCTACCGGAGCAACTCCGAAACTTTTGGGATCTACTCAGCGGTATGATAGGCGATATTTGTGGATATAGAGGCCAGGTTGAAAAATCCCGGAATTACCCTTTAAAGCTAAACAATTCACCAACCACATTTAAGGAAAAAAAGACTGTGGTTGTACTGGGCAGCTCCCAGTTTGAATGTACTTCAATGGAGAAGGGTCCAGCTGCAGACCTCCACTCATATCACCCTACCTCCACTTTCATCACCCTAGTTCTGTGAGCCAATGGGGTTTGAGACCTCTACTCACAGTACCCTTCTGTGAGCCAATGGTGAGCCAATGGGAGTTGAACATGAGTAGTGGGGTTAGGTTGAGCATTAGTGGGGTTCCGTTGTATGAAGTATGTAAACTTTCACTTATTTCACCTTAGCAGTCCAACAAAATCTGTTTCTGAACAATTTTGAGGCGAGAAATAAGCTATCCAGTTGCTGAATCTTCACTCATATTAGATCTACAAGGCCTAATTTAAAAGTTTGTTCCGACTTTCGTACGTCAACGGCACTACTGCACTGCCGGTTGCCACCGCAATGTAAGTTTAAAGATGTAAGTTTAAAGGCAAGATGTAAGTTTAAAGGCAAACGGAGCAGGCCTACCTGCCCTGTCTCGTTGTGCAGCAGGATGTTACAGATGGACTTCAGAGCCTCGACGATCGCCTCCAGGTCTGGGTTTTCCGAAGGAGGGGGGGCTTCCTTCACCACGTCGGTCACTCTTTCTGCCCCCTCCTCCCCCTCGCCTCCCTCCCCCTCCCCTAGGAGCAGACAATAAAGAGAGGTCAAGCGCTTTTACAGCCTGGTTTACATTATACTCCATAGTTGTTGCTATAGTGATTCTGTGCAAGCTGGCATGCGACTGAAAGGGTCGCCGGCTCGAATCCTAGGATAGGATGGGAAAATGTGGGGTGGGCAAGGCACTGAAACCCCAACTGTTCAGAATCAGAATCAGAAACTGGTTTATTGCCAAATATGTTTACACATACGAGAAATTTGTCTTGGTGAAAGGGTTAGGATTCCAGTGGCAAACAGCATAAGACTGTGGTTGTACGGGGAAGTTCCCAGTGTGAATGTGTGAAACTGCATTAATGTGACACAGGACGTTGCTGGAAAAGAGAAAGCATTCTCAACTGAAAATAACAATAGCCAAACTATGAAAAGAGAATAGTGCTAAAAGAGATTGTATTTGAATTGCACACAATTGAATTTTAATGCCCATCAAATTCTGAATGGTGATTTTGAATAGTTGTTGTTGAAGTTTTTGAATAACTGAATTAAAATTTTAAGTCACAATTAGAATTTTTATGCAATGGTTATGAAACTGAATGTGGCTACTAGCAGTAGCAATATGCTCTCTGATGTTATTGGATTGGATCTCTGCATGTGGGTCTCAGTGAGCTCTGTCCTTCTGACATTGAAATACCTTGGCCGTCCCCTGGCTGGCTGTGAATGGGTGTGGTCACGTTGACTATGGTGATGGCAGCGTAGCGGGCGAGGGTGGCCATTGCGGAGTGGCTGACGAAGGGATCCAGGCAGCGTTTGTCCCGGGAGAGGATGCGAACGGTTTCTAGACAGGCCAGCTGACAGGAAGGCTGCAGCTCCCTCTTCAGGAAGCCGAGCACCAACTCCCCCAGACACTGAACCATAGAACAATACATTAGATTACATCTATAAGACACAGGACAGGCTGCGCATCTGCAGTCTGGAGACATATTATTTCTTGTAATTGGAATTTATTTTCTGTTTGTGCAGTAACATTTCTGTGCGATGTTTGCTATGTTTGCAATAAAAAAAAAACTCAAATAGTTCTATCACTTCTATTGTAGAGGCACCTCAACAAAAACAAATGCAATGATAAAGTCAAGACCCTGTTGCTATTTACAAAAATCTCCATCATCTCCAACGTACCCATATTGTACTTTCACTAATAAGGCAACTGCCAGTGGCCACCGGTAGGAGACTGCAGGTTGTACTGGGCAGCTCCCAGTGTGAATGTGTGTAACTGGGTGTTACTTTTCCTGGATAACTGCAAAACTACAAGCCAACTATGTATGGAGTAAGTTAACTCTCATAAATCACAAATGAATACAACATGATTCACAAATATATTTTGCGATTTATATATAAATTAGGGCCTGTCAAACGATTACAATTTTTAATCAGATTAATCACAGGGCCGCTGTGGATTAATTTAGATTAATCACGATTAATACCCATTCATTATTAATTGTGTTTCATTTTGTGGGGGCAAAAAGACAGAAGGCGATATATACACTTAACATGTGTTTTATTTAAACTATAGAACCGATATGGTGTCCAGATATCAAAATAAAAATGTACAAAAAAATAAAACATACCAACCACACCATATTTACCAACCACATTTTTTCTTTCTTTTTTTTTAATCAACCAAATATCCATATTAATGTGGCCCTCTTACTCATCTTTTAGCCAGCTGCTGAGACAGACTAACTTGTTTACATTACCGGAGAGTAGAGCTGACCGCTTCTTATGTACAATGTTACCTGCGACTGAGAACAGTCTCTCACACGGAACGGTGGTTGCAGGAGTGGCGAGATATTTGCGAGCCAGCAGTGCCAGCTTGTCATGGGCTGTGTGCAAACTACTTTATGTCGGTCGATTGTCCCGTCTTGGGTTTTTTTGTACTCAAACTTCCCATCGAGAGGGCCAATATGTTGTTTAGAGTCGTCCATCTTTATCGAGTTAGTTCTGCTGCCAGATAGCGTTGGAGCACCAATCCGCACCAGTGAGTGGAATTGTGGGATTTTGAGTCATTGTGCATGTGTTAATTGCGTTAAAATTTTTAATCAAATTAATCATGCAAATTCATTAAACTGGATTAACGCGTTAATTTTCACAGCCCTAATATAAATGTCTCTGTTCACAAATATATTTTTCAATGCACACACAAATGTGTATCGTTTCATATAAATGTAAAAAAATCCACAAATATACTTAGTTAAAAACAGCTGCAGTGTTCATCTAAAACATATTTAAATGTTGTTACATTTATATACAGATTGTCCAATCTGCGTTTAGAAACCTCCAGACGAGTTGTGAACCTTGTTACATTTGTGTGTGGATTTTTGAGTTACCTGACGTGGTTAGATTCACAAATGCATTTTTTCGAAAGGGCCTTTCTCTGTAGCCTATCAGACGTCTCTTTCAAGTTCAGCCAATCACACCAGCGTGTGATTTCAATGCTGTGTTCAACGTCCCTAATCCCGATGAGTTTGGCGTCCGGTAGCAGTACTCCAAGTGTAATTAAACATAACACGTTTAACCAATAATTCCCTTGTCGTTCGTGATTGAATGAATTTAAATATGTGAACATTTTATATGTGAACCTACTGTCATTTATATATATATATTCTTTTACATTTATATGAAACGATACACATTTGTGTGTGCATTGAAAAATATATTTGTGAACAGAGACATTTATATATAAATTGCAAAATATATTTGTGAATCGTGTTGTATTCATTTGTAACTTATGAGAGTTAACTGACTCCATAACTATGAACCCCAGAGGCTGGGTCCTCACACAGAAAGACTTAGATTAGTAGACCCTAGATTAATAGATATTTAGTGTTTATACTTTCTACCAGTGTGATTTAGTCTATTTTATTATCGTTTATATTTTATTTTATTCTACCTCTTGTTTTGTATTCTCTTTTAATACTATTGTATTCATTGTAAAAGAGGTTTCTGTTCTCAACTGACCTCCCTGTTAAATAAAGGTTATATATAAAAATATAAAATGCTAAAATCCTCTGTACCACACACACACACACGCTCAGCTCCCAAGGCAGTCAGCTCAGTCCCCACACCATCAACAGGCAACAACTAGCCAATCCTGTCATCCTGTCTCGGAAGCGGGGGGTGTAAATGGAGTACTACTTGGTATTTATATTTGGTTGTATTGGTATCAGTGTACCTCTACACACAGGTTGTCCCATGGATTTTTACAAAACGTGGGAGCATGATGCATTTGGTGTTTTTTTTTAATTACACTGATTGGCCCAAAGGGGGCACTACAGTTGCAGGTTAAAACCATAGACTATGCCAGGGGTGGCCAACCAGTCAGAGACTAAGAGCCACATTTTTTACTGTGTTACTGCAAAGAGCCACATCATACACATGGGCACACATGAACATCCCCCCATCCCTTCCTCTCAAACACTCTCTCTCTCTCTCTCACACACACACAGACCTCTGCTCAGCCAGATTTACTGTAAATGTCACACACCAACATGATAATGACAGAAATTTACTCCTACAGTATTAAGACCACAGGCCAGTCATTTTCAACAATGAACATTGTGTGCACTGTCTCACACACACAAACTCTCAGTTCAACCAAGTCCACAAACAAAAATATAATAATTTACAATAGCGTTTTTCTCTTACTATGCATGTTGCTTAGTGGGACTTCTGGCATTCCTTGCCTTGAACAATCCTATTCAAATCTGGCTTGTATTCCGTTGTTGCCACTCTTAGCAATTCTTTCACACGTGTGTCAGTCAGAACAGATCGATGCTTTGATTTCACGTGTTTCAGGGTAGAAAACACAGACTCGCAGACGTATGTTGACCCAAACATTGACAGTATCTTAAACGCAGCCCGTTTGACATTGGGGTATTTTTCCATTGGCACACTTTTCCAGAACTCAATGGTCCCTTCCCTTAAAGCAGGTTTCAGTTGGTCCTCCTCACAAAGATCACTCATCTGTGACTAGCGGGGCTTTCAAACAGTCCGTCTCCGCATTAAATGGGTCGACGAGGAACGTAATCTGTGGCCTTTTCAGTTGTAGATCACGGAACCGAGTCACAAAGCTTTCGTGCAGGTTTTCAACCAGTGTTGCATATCTGGCTGTTTGCTTATTCAGGGCGGCGCTGGTGACTTGCCCGCTGGCTTTTAATACCGTATTGAACTCAAGCGAAGCGAATACGCATACACATACACATAAAAAAAAAACACAAACACAAACTTCGATATGAACGTAAGAGCCGCATGAAACCAGGCAAAGAGCCGCATGCGGCTCGGGAGCCGCGGGTTGGCCAGGCCTGGACTATGCCATAACCATAACCATAGAAAATTAAGCACATGATATTCTGAAGTCCTTCCAGTCAGTATGGACTTTAGCTTTTTTGAGCCCAAACCTATCCCACAATTAACAAGAATGTTCTCATGATAAATGGACTACATTTTTCAACCTCAGCCTGACCCAATACCAAACAATTACGTGAGAACTGACTTTTAGGGCCATTTTGCTCTTTTTCGGGGGTAAATTTCATTGAACTATGAAATAACCCACGTACATTGCAAATAAACACTCAATTTGTGCCACTAAGATGTGTTTTTATTTTAGATTTTTTTCAGTTGACAAGCGTTGATTGGAGAGTTGTTTGTCCACTCAAGGAGCTGATGTGGCTCTGCGGTGCATTGTTAACTATCAAGAGTGTTAAATCTGATGGTGTGGACTGAACTTCCAGACTTCTTCTAGACTGGCATAGCATTGATTTATACGCTCTCAGAGTTAAATGAACACTGGTGATTTTGCTGTGTGGGACTCATCACAACATATTTCTACTCTTCATGCACGCCTCAAATGGGCACCTGGCAGAAACAGGCCCCCAGACCATTTTTCAGTGGAAGACAAAAGAGATGACCAAACATTCAGAAAGGGACTTTTAAAGGGAAAGTCAAAGAAATCATCATATACAGGTTGATTGATACACTATAACACCTAAAATAAATACTAAAACATCCAATCACCCATCTTTTATGTGTTCAATGTTCTACCCTACCAGCAATATACTGTACTAGTGCTACTACCACGTTTCTACCGGGACTGCCTTCAATTCAGGAGGTTTTTGAAGGCATATACCAATATTTTTCTACACAATATCTTTAAATATGACTATTTATAGTAGTATCCATTGCTTGTCCCACATAATGTGGACTTTCAATCAAAATGTCACGTTACCACATCAGTAATTGTTATTTACATTTTGAGCTGATTGAGTGGAAAGTGAATTGACCTGATGCTTTATTTCTACTGATAGAAACCCATAGTTTACCTCTGATTTACCGCTGCATTTATGATTTATTAAAGTGAATAGTTACATGCAGAGACCACACCACAACATCCTGCACCTGGACATCGGTCACACCTCGCTTCCTACTGCTGGTTCACTTCTCCCCGCGTCACTACGCTGCAAATTTATTTGACTTTTTCACCACCGCTCTCTCTTTCTGTCCTTCTCAATTTGTCTCTTCTCACACAGGGACAGCCAGGGGAATTGGATGAGGCGTTGCTCCCACCCTGAATCTCTTCTCCCTGGATTCTACCCTCTAACAACCACGTTTTTCTGTTTTCTTTGGCAGTGAAATTGCAGGAATTGGTCGAAGTCAGGGGGGAAATCTAGTAAACTGGCACTGGTAATTTTCCAAAATGTAAAGTTTTTGCAAAAATCACAGGTACTGGTTGAATTTGCGTTGCATTACTGCATTTGCAAAATGGCAAGTTTCTTATACACATTTAATTTTTTATCATGCATCACTTTCATTCTGCAATGCTTCCTTATCGCCAGCAGGATCCCATTCACATTCTTTATTGTGGTGTGGTCTGTGGTGAATCGTAGAGATAAACTGTGGGCTCTGTTTATCTAAGAGACAGGAGTGACACACTGATACCTCTTGTAACTTTCCTTCCTAAACCCCCAAACATGAATAGACGAGGAGAGACAAATGATACAGAGGAGGTGAGAGTAAACATTTTAAAAGGGTAGTGTGATATTATATGTGTTATCCTACTGGTGACTGATTACTGATGTTAATGTACTTAAATGCAGGGTAGACTTGCAAGTTAAAGCTGCACTACACAAGATTTTTATGTATAAATCCAGTCATCTTAGCAGTCTGAATCAGGAAGTGGGGCAGCCACAGAGGAGAGCATCCCATTGCCACTAACTGCCGTACATTCACCCTATGTCACCATACAGGATTTCTGGGTAAGGAAGTTCCAATTTTTACCTCTCGCTGTTCAAGCGCTTAGTTGCTAGTATCACATATCACATATCAAAAGATGCACCATCGAACCGGAGCTGTGTCAAATAGCATTTGCAGTACAATTTCTCAAGCAGGAGGCTAGAGCCTATCCCAGCATGCATAGGGTGGAAGGCAAAGGAGACACCCTGGACAGGTTTCCGATCCATCACGGGGCAATTTAGAGTCTCCAGTCCACCTGACTGAAGTGTTTTTCCTCTTTGCTGTGAAGACCCTGAGACACCTAGCACTTAAAACAAATGCTTGGAAGTATTTGCCAATACTATTTGACCCAGGTCTGTTTAAAAAAAAAAAAAACGTCTAACAAAATATCAGTTTACAGTGATGGCAAGATATGTCACTAAAATGCTCATATGTGCTCATCAAATCATCCCGGGCTAACATAAGGTCAAAAAGTCGGCATGTGTATATCTGTGTATCAGGGTTGACACTATGAATTTCCCTACCAAGGAACAATAACCATTAGTCAATCGATCAAACGCTTAATCACTCTATCCATCAATCAATCCATGTTAAATGCAGCGAAGAGTGGGATTGGAAATACCTCTCTGTCAGCCTCCTCTTCCTTGCTGAAGGTAAAGCACTGGTTCTTCTGTAGGGAGGAACGAAGAGAGAAGATGACGAGAGAAGAGGAGCAGAAAGTAGAGATAGTGAGAGTCGAGGAAGGAAGGAAGAAAGACAACAGAGGGGGCAGAGAGGGAAAGGGAGGAGGAGAAAGAGAAAACATTATTAATCTTGAGGACGTGACAACCAAAGCTGCAAAGGGTAAGAAATATGCTCCGATGAAAGTCGTTAAGGCCACAGGTTCAGCAATAAATATGAAAACTGCATGGATCAAAATGTGTGTGCAGATTTCTCCTCTCTCTGTGGCCGGAACTCTAGCAAAGAATTCCAGCAGTTCAGCGCTAGAACATTCCACAGAGTCTAACCCAGTCTTTGCCCTTTGTTACATGCATTAAGTAAAACATTTTTTTGCCAAAATTAAACCATTTGTCATAGCTAGATCCTGTAAAAAGCAGAAAATTCTGCGCACTTTCGCACAACCTGGAGATCGCTGAATGCATCTAAGATGAAAATGTTGAGATTTCATGCACCATTTCAAAATTTGCCAAATTTTATGAAATTTTACAGTCTTCAGCGCGACAGAGGGACCATGAATGCTTCCTGTAAATGCTCCCCTTTTCAATGAGGTCACAACATTTCCTTGAATCTCGATAAGAGCCAAATGGTAACTTGGTATGAAAAATACTTGAAAAGCAGTAGCTGTAGCAGTTAATATGAAAATATCTCAGTATATAAAGAATGTGGGGGCACCATTTCCCCCCAACATTTAGGCATGTGCCCATTGGAAACAATATTTTTTATGGAGATTCTGTTGTTTTTCTTTTTTGTAAAATAGACTGAAAGAAACTCAGTTTCCTATTTTTCATTCTTTATGATTTATGGCATTAGAGCTGTTTTTTACTGCACAAAAGACAAATCCTGTGATATTTTCCTTTTGTTTGTATGAACCTGCCAAAATTAATTTTCGCAGCAATTATACTGTGGCCTTTAGACTCCTAGGGCATTGGTTGTTATATTGTCATATCCTTGCAAAAGAAAATGAACAAAGGGCATAAAATGGTAAACCAAATTTCAGTATATCGAGATCTACCTTCAACAGATTATAGAGCAGGCCATCCAGCCTACATGGCCGAAACCTCCTGTAAAGACTAAGCTCCTCATCTCTGGGAGCTCTTTAGTGGAGTAGGATTTGACTGAGCCACAGGAAACTCTATTTGTGCATGAGAGTAATCCTATTGCTGCCAGATCAACTTCCACAGGCACCGTGGCCAAGAGAATCGAAACTTGCCACACCACTGATCTAGGGTTAGTGGACAGCAGTCATATCGATGGCCGAAGAGCAAAACCTCCTATCTGAAAAAATGCACTTTTTTGAGAAAACTAAAAAAAACGTGTTGTTTTTTTTGTTCTCATCATCCAAAGTGAAATCCGCCAATCAGAAAATTATGCAGATAGGAGGTTTTGCGCTTTGGCCATCGATATGGAGAACACCTACCTCTCAGGCTAGATTCATACTTTACTGGAACGTGGTTTGTCAGAAGATTTGGGCATTTGCACATCGTGACTGTTCATGCCATTTTTCTTTGTGTGGTAAATTCATGGGTAGTCTGCAAGATATGTGAATTGGGCAATGACCCTTCCTCCACAACAGCTGAATGGACAGGCTGAATGGGCGTGAGTTTTGTGACACTTTTATGTCGAACTAGTTGAGTTCTTTGCAAATCAACCATCACTGCATGACCATGTACAATTGGTCCAAAAGATCATGTGATTGGTTGTGTCACCTTGTGCGCTAACATCTCATGCTCAACTCTTGGATCACCACAAAAGTGACCAATCAAATTGCTCAAAAAGAAACGATGAATGGTCTTTTTTGCCAGGTCTTCCCGAAGGTCCTCTTTATTATATAATATAGGCAGTCAGTCAAGGAATGAATGATCATTGAAAGAACCAAGAAAACCTAAGTTGGTGACACTTTCTCCTATAGAGCACCTCTGTTGTGGGATAGTCTGACTGTGTTGTTGGAAACTATTTTTCCAAAAATTGTACCACCAAAATGAACTTTTGCACCATCCACCATCTCTCCTATCCACCCTGCCCTTTGGCCATCTATTTCTCCTGGCTGTACAGTCATCACTAGCTAGCATCGCCAAGTTTTGACCAACAGGAGTGCCATCCATCATCCAATTCAATCAGTCAGCACTTGACTGAACCACTGAGCAGGCCTCATAGACTTTACTGCAGACATGAATCCCCCCCCTACAGCCACAGTTTCATTAACTACCCAGTTCAGAAAATGGAGTAGGTCTGGGCGATTTACAACATAGTCTGTCCAAACCCTAAACCGTGCTGAAGGGGTATAGCTTTTGTGAGTGCGAACCCAACTAAAACTGAAACTGCTGATCAATTTCTAATGAGAAACTTCAACTCACCCGAGCCCACTCGGATCTGGCATAAATATCCTGCTTTACATGTACAACAACATCTCAGTATGTGTCTATAACTTGTATACGCTATTGCATAGACTCCAATCCCTCCTCATACTGTGCTGTTACTTCTCTCTTTTCCCTCCCTGGTTAAAATATTGGTTAGGATATTGTAGGATCCTGCTTGCTTGATCTTGCCAGGATCCTTAAAGATCTTGTAGGATCCCTGAAGATCTTGTTTAGGATCTTTGAAGATCTTGATAGGGTCCTTAAAGATCTTAAAGGATCTTTATAGGTCTTGATAGGATCTTTAAAGGTTTTGATATGATTCTTTATAGGTCTTGGTAGGATCTTTAAAGGTCTTGATGGGATCTTTAAAGGTCTTGATGGGATCTTTAAATATCTTGATAGGATCTTAACAGGATCCTTAAGGACTGTTAAATTCATGCCACAGCCCCTTTGTGTGCTATTCCTTGTATCAAGAGCTCTGTCAAAATAAAGTTTTAGATGTAACAAAAATAAAATAAAAATGTTTGTTTCCATTTGTAGATCCTATCTATAAAGATCCTAAAAAGATCTTTAAAGATCATGTTAAGTAATGTAAAGATCATAAAAGATCTTTAAAGATCCTATTAAGAAATGTAAAGATCTTTAGGATCCTATCAATAACTTTAAAGATCCTTTTAAGATCTTTTAGGATCCTGAAAATATATTTAAAGATCTTCAGGGATCCAATCAAAATTTTTAAAGATCATATAAATATCTTTAAAGATCATCTTAAGAAATGTAAAGATCCTAATGAGATATTTAAAGATATTTGGGGATCCTATCAAGATATCCTGGAAAGATCCAGCAAACAGGATCCTACAATATCCTAATCAAGATTTTAACCAGGGACACTGCATGTGCAGAAATTCTTAATGAAGATCTTGAACAGTATTCAATTCCTAAGCAAGATCTTACAAGGATCCTGTGTCTTGGTAAGATTTTACTAAGATCCTGACTCTTAACAGGATATTTGAGCGAGATCCTACCGATAACAAGGATCTTGCCCAGGATCTTGCTACTAAAAGAAAGATGCTACTGAAAGATTTTTACCAAGGCTGTCCTGTCTCATCTCCTGCATATTGTCAGTGAAGTGCAACAGGTTGGTCACATAAGGTGCTTGAGTAAGTCCTTATTCAACGCCTAAGGGCCTAAGGGATTACTTTTACATCAGATCCTGGAGTGCTTACATCAGATCCTGCACTAGTGGCGGGCTACCACAGTAATAATGCTAGAAAGCATGTGAAATATTATGCTTTATCATAATAACGTATCATGCCATGTAATAATAATGTAATTCTGAAATGTATGCTTTACTAAAAAGAATACAGTGGAAAGCAACAGGAGGAATTCAGAAGAAGTCATGACATGCAACGATGATTTAAAGTCAGTCTCATGTCAGTCTCAATTGAACTCAGTGATTTTTGGTTTTACAGGCGTAATAAGTATGATTTTCCCGCCCCATCGGATAAAATGACTATGATATATCCAGAGGGGATGATAGGGTTGTTGATCAATACCAGCTGCTGACTATGAATTTACTAGATTGGTGCTAGTTAGCTACTCGCTAACATTGCACCAAGACAATTTTATAGCAAGTGATAGTTATGGTTTTTGGCTAGTGTACACTGTCACCCATCACAAAAAAGGTCCAATAATTTTGGTATGCGCCTTACTGTGATTTATGGGATATGTAGTTCTGTAACTGCACTTATAGTACACAAGACGTGCCCCCCCTCCCCCCCACACAGGCACACACACACATCTATGGAAATTGGTTAGCCACATAGCTGCTAGTAAACCAGTGGTCTTAGTTAACGCTATTACTATTACAATACCTTATGTAGCAAATGGAGAGGTGATCACCAACAATGAAAATTAACTGAAAAAAATATTTTTGGACAGGACTGCACTATAGGACCAGCCGCTTGGTTTTTCCGCGAACGGAGGTCACGTGCCAATCCCCCTGCTATGATCGACAGGGGGGAAGGTGTTATGTAGAGTTTTCCATCCCTGACGAGAATTGCATTGACATCGCGGAAGGGCACAGAACATTCGTTTTACTACAAGCCAGCCAAGCCACACATAGTGTGTGTACTTAACAGTTCACACTGTGAATGTCATGCTTGTGAAGCTCACCTCGCCTTAGAAAAGAGGGGATGCATGTCTCGGTAGGTAAAAAAAGACAATAATTCAGCCGCCTTTTCATATTTGTTTTCTCGTGTCCCCCCCCCATAAAATATTTTTTTCACAGTACATAGTGTGGAGTTTACACAGAATCGCATTCTGGACAGGGATGCAAAACTCGGCATAACACCAGACTCGACTCAGATTGCATCAATTTGGAGAAGAAAATTAGCTTGTAAATAAACTAATTTCATGAAATTGTAGAGAAGTGGGCTACTCATTGGTCTACAGAGTGGAGAAGACACAGGAAAGAAATTCTGGCAGGAGATCAGCAGGGACAGATTAGCCATTGTACTACATTCTCTCCTGTATAAAGACGTATGAATGGAGTTTGGCGTACCGGATAAGAGGTGACTAGTCGGTAGAAATGGTCCCAGATGCATGGCAATGTTCTTAACCACTACAGCATCACTGCTCGCTGCAGTCTATACGTGAAACAATCTCTTTCACCCCCCTTCAAATCCAACCTGACCGACAAAAAAATCAGTTTTTGGAGAACCCTTAACAAAATGTCATGAATGTTGGTTCATAATTTACACAGACGGACTATTATGACAGACTGGAGACTGCGTACACAGTAGCATTTCTCTGTACTAGCTTAAATTTGCTACAGCTTGAAAACCTTTGTGACCAAACTGCAGTTATTTATGTGGGTGTGTATTTAACGAGCCCCCAAATAAGGCTTTCATTAAGCAAAATTCATGTTATTATTTAAGCTAGAACAGTAATTACGCTACTGTAAAGATGCAGCGAGTGTTTACAGGGCATCACATCGGTTTGGTATCATGAACTTCACTGGATTTCATGAGTAGGTTTGCTGTCGTGATATTTACCTCCTTGTTGTAGGTCTGTAGAGCGACCAAAGCAGCGTCTTGGTCCCCTGTCTCCATCTGCTCTATGATGGCATTTAAATCCATGTTTTCCTGTTTGGCAGGTTGCACCTCTCTCCTAAAATCACGCACCGTTATAGCAGGATTCAAGCCAGTGCCACCGCTCACATATGACTGGATGATCCCTGAACCTCTCCACAGCAAATTGAAGCGATTAACGGAGGGGATTTGTGCAAATTTATGTTGCATTCACGTACTGGGGAAAGCCAAGTAGATACGAGTTTCCTAGTAGAAAATACCGTTCGCCTCAGTTTTCAGACGTATCATTAGCTTGAACCTCATAGCAGGTGGATTTGGGTTCTGAAGGAGACGTGCCGCGCTCTGGTGGTCGAATCTAGGAACTTTGTCAGAAAGGATCACTTTCCCTACTGAAATTGGATTCTAGTCAATAACCTAAAGTAATTATCATCGAGTTCGCAGGGTGGCAATACAATAAGATGACGTCTGACCGAGTTTACAGACAAAGTGCCCATCATTTAGAATAATAATAATTTTCACTTCTTTCATTTGCACAGCAAATGTTCCAGTGGTAATATGTGCTCAGAGTTCAATTAATACTAACCATTTTGCTGTGTGATTCTAGTTTCACATGTATTAAGGTCAACATTAGCTGGGAATGTATCATCTTTTAAATCACTTCCCTCTTACAGACTTGCTTTTATGCAATAATATTTTATTAATTGCTTTTGGTTTACAGTAGTGGTGGTGCCTCACCTTGCTTTTATATTTATCTCTCTTTCATTGGGGGATAAAGCGCATTTAGGTGACTCATAAGCTGTTTGGAAACTGGAATACTGAAGGAAATGTTAAAAAAGACCTATCATAAGGGCTCGTCCGGGATTTGAACCCGGGACCTCTCGCACCCAAAGCGAGAATCATACCCCTAGACCAACGAGCCGCTTCATGGTGCGACAAAAGGACGGTAGTTGTCTGTCTAGTTAAAGCAGTACATTTCACTGCCTGTTGTGTAACATTGACATCTAGTGGTTGGAGTACTAATAGTTGGTACGTTTTATATATTTATATATATATATATATATGTAGATGAGTTTTTAAATATGTTTGAGTTTTTGTTAAATAAAGTATATCATCTCTATTTGTGCATGTTCTTTATCTTGGATATCTTCATTAGCACTTTTTTAGGAGTTTTACCCTTTACCGTCTCTTAACAACTACTGTCGATGTGCCCTTGAGCAAGGCACTGAACTCCCAACTTCTCCAGCTGAGCTGCCCAGTGGCCACCAGTAGAAGACTGTGGTTCTACTGGTCAGCACCCTGGCCACGAATATAAATAATGGTTAGAAATCCATATTGGAGATAATTTAACACAACAGAGACTCTGCCTAGAAGTGGACGTCCTTCTGAAATATCACCAAGAGCAACAGATTAATATTAAAACTAGTAAAAAACAACCCACAAATAACATCCAGAGATCTACAAGCCACTGAGCAACCAGGCTAACACCAACACTGAACAGAAATGGCATTCATTCAAGGAGAGCCAGGAAGAACCCCTACTGCCTGAAAAGAACAAAGCCCGTCTCCAGTTTGCCAGAGACGACCTGGACAAACCTGAAGATTTCTGGAAGTCTGTTCTCTGGACAGATGAGTCCAAAACTGAAACCAAAACTGCGCAACACCAAAAAGTGCAAGTCATCGCTGCTAAAGGAGTTATTATTAAAATTATTGATTGAAGGAGTTCACATATTTTTGTACACAGGAATGTCTGACTTTTTGTTAAATAAACAATGAAAGTATATCATATTTATTTGTGCATGTTCTTTATTTGGAAGATTAAGATTAAAATTTGAGGTTTAGATAGGGATTTTAAAAGCTTATTTTAAAAGCCATCCAGCTACAGTATTGGTTGGTGTTAGCCTGGTTGTTGGCTAGCTAGCTAGCTTTAAAGTAGCTTTTACTGAATACATTTTAAATGAGTTACTTTTTACTTTGTCATGAGTGGATTCCTACACAAGTTTACTGGGACTGGTCTGGACTAAAATGTCAGCAAAATAGCAATACTTCTAGTTGAGTTGGTTATTTTGATAGTCTTTCCACCGCTGAATGGTGGTTTGTCTCCTCAGGATCATCCCAAACATCAAGGTAACTTTGTGTATTTCCTCCCACAAATATTCAGAGTTTGTATCTGCAACGGCATCAACTTCTTGTGTGTTCTGAAAGAAAGAGAGTGTGAGGAAAGAAAATGAGGGATGGAGGGGAAAAAAGAAAAGGGAACAGGGCCACATGAGGCACACTCCAGGAATGGAGCCAAATAGAGAGCCAAAAAAAATGTAGCCACTCTTTGGGGCTCTGTGACAGAGCTGCCATTGTTTTGAAGTGGTGTGCCCTAACTTTTTTTGGCATGGATGCCCACAGGCTTTAATTTGACGAGTGACTAAGAAAGGAAGAAAGGGAGGATGATAGGCAGCAAGGAGCAATGGAAGGAGGGGTGGAAGGATGGAAGTAAGGGATGGAGGGAAAGAGGAAGAAATAAGATAGATAGCAAGAAAAAATGCAACAAGTGTCAGCCTGGCACAGTACTGAATGCACAAGTGTGTGTGTGTGTGTGTGTGTGTGTGTGTGTGTGTGTGTGTGTGTGTGTGTGTGTGAATAGCTGATTTCATGGCTCATGGATCAGAAGGGCTGCCAAGCCAAGAGCTGGCCGACAGCTGCTCTACATACAAAGATGCACACACACACACGCACACACACACGCACACACACACACACACACACACACACACACACACACACACACACACACACAGCTTAAGCAGAGTGTGTAAGAGTGGAAGAGAGAGGAGTTGTCAGAAAACATCAGCAATGACTGGTAGTCTGATTTCACGTGTTCTCTTGCTTGTGAAGGGCAGGGATATCAGAGAAACTTTCATTTTTATTGGCGTCATTACATTACATTACATTACATTACAGTCATTTAGCAGACGCTTTTATCCAAAGCGACTTACAATAAGTGCATTCAACAAAGGTAGGCAAGAGAACTACTAGTCACCAGAAATCGTAAGTGCATTTCCTTCCTAAACAAGCATCTAAGAGCAGAACTAGTGCTAAGGTAAAAGTGCAATAAGTTAGCTACCTACGCAACACCGAGGCCCTGTACAAGAAGGGCCAGAGCCGCCTCTACTTCTTGAGGAGGCTCAGGTCCCCATGCAGTTCTCTGCTGCATATGTTCTACAAGTCGGTTGTGGCCAGTGTCATCTTCTTTGCCGTGGTGTGTAGGGGCGCTAACACCAGGGCAACGGATACCAACAGGCTGAACAAACTGATCAGGAAGGCTGTTGTGGGGATTAAACTGGGCACACTGGAAGAGGTGGCAGAAAGAAGGATGCTGGCCAAACTGCTGGCCATCATGGATAATGTCTCCACCATGCCATCCCTCCATGCCATGGTAATGAAGCAGCAGAGCTTATTCAGCCATAGACTGATCCCACCACGGTGCGACAGAGAGCTCTACAGGAAGTCTTTCCTGCCGGCCGCCATCATTAAATACACCCCCCCCCCCCCCCCTCTACAGCTCAACTGAGGACCTCACAACTTATCACTTATCACCTTGCACTTTATCCATTCACATTCATTCACTGCCCTGCACTTTAGTCTCTCTCATTCCCTTTCACATTCATTCAGTCATTACGATTCATTAACTCTGTATATATGTACCATCCATTCATTCACAAGCTGCTCTTCCCAGTCCTATTACTTCTCTCTGTTATGCTGCTGCAACCACAGAATTTCCCCCCCGGGGAATCAATAAAGTATCTATATGAAGATGGAACAAACAGAATGATCATTACAGTAAGAGCTTCCATCCACACCTCATCTGGATCGGCTGATATTTTATTTGGTGAATATCGGTGACATAATACCCAGTACAACCTGGTCAAACTCTACTAATCACTACTCTCAATGTATAAAGTCTGAACGTCATACTACCAAAATTCACAGTGAATATAATCAACCCTGCATTGTTTTCATTGATGTTTGTCATAAATTAAAGATAAATTCCTTTATTTTATTTTTTTTACAGCTATTAGTGATGCACCATGCATTTCTGAGTCCATTTGAATGTTTGGTGGTGTCGTTCTCTTATTCTTGCGGATACTTGGCCCAACGTAGATTAGATGATTTCCAGCAGCTACAATGTAGTTTGAAGGTAAAAACTTCTCAGCTATCTAAAACATCAACGGTAAACATCAGGTTTTGGTGTCAGCTCCTCAGAATGAGAAGAGAAGGACTTCTTTCTAGACAGACAATCAACAATCACACAGGGAGAAATAACTAGTTAGAATGACAAAGTATTTCACTAATGAGAAAAGACTTCTTGTTATATAACTTGTGAAAAGTACAGCAACATATATCATAATTTAAAGAATTTAAAGTACACTTTTTACAAGTATACTGAAGTACATGGTATGTAAGTAGAACTGCAATTGTAAAATACTTTTTCAAATTAAAAGCACCTTTTTAATACATTTAAGTGTACTTCTTCTTTACCGGGGTCCCTTAGACAACCAATGCATTATTGAGCAATTCTACAATAATGTAATTAAACAAACTCATATATCCATCATTTCAGAGGTGGTGCCACACTGACTGGTTGATATCTGACGAAATGTGCAATACCAATATATCAGGTCATTTTAACGAGTCATTTTAACATTTATGAGAATATCAGTTCACACAGATGATAAAATATGATGTAGGCCTAGTTGTAGCATCCAGCATCCTGAAGTCTGAAATTTGGCCTCCTGCCATTTTAGGGCAGAGCGATTCTCCTTCCCCATCTCGAGGGTGGAATTTCCCTCCACACATTGTCAATCGTGGTCTTTTCATCTCCAGCATTGTTAACGTGCTACCTCTAATTATGCCCTTAGGCCGCAGCGCTGTGTGTGAACCAGCTCTGTAGCACTTACACACAGGGAGAGGGAGGCCTGCTCGTGTTCTACGGTCCCCCCTCTGTCGTCATGTTCGGCTTATTGTGTGTTTGTGACACACAAAGCTATAAGGGCCGTTTCCACTTTCCACTAAAATAGCCGAAATATCTTTTAAACGTCATTGTCATCGCAGCCGATGCTGCAACTGTATACGGCTATTGTCTATGCGGCTGCACCAAACTACCAGTGTCATTTTGTGCAGCATTATCTGCATGTAATGCATGTGTAAGCCATGTGTAAGTCCGTGCCCGGGGCAACAGCTGCTATCGAAGGAAAAATCCACCCTCGGATCTTCTTCTACTGTGATGTTTTATTTTGTGTATATCTCGACATGATGTGGCGTTGTCTAAGTTTGGCCAGTTATCCATGGGAATAAGAAAAATACAACACCAAACAACAAAATGGGCCAATAGCTGTTTTTATACAGTGATAAAAGTGTTTTAGGGTGTATGTCTCCTTTAAGAAGTGCTTTTTTAAGGTGGAACATAGCAATGGGTGTTGCAAAACCTTTCAGGAACTAAGACTTGTTTTAGCTTGCCATTTTTGAGTTAATCCAATCTTAAACCAAAGTTTGGTAGAATTAGAGTTATATGGTTTTTCGCGGGACAACGGTGATTTTATTACAGGCTACGTTCACACTGCGGGCCTTTCGCGCTCAATTCCAAATTGCTGCTCGTATCTGATGTCACACAATTCTTTTTCTGCCTCCCACAATCCCCTCGCTACACATTCCATCTCTCCTCCATTTCCTTATCAGTGAAGTGAATGCCTTCATTGTGTACCGGAGAGGACACGCTTTAATACCTGGCAGGAATTCCATTCTTGAAAAATAAGAGAAAGAGATAAGAAATAAGAGAAAGATTTTTCTTTATTTGCCATCATCCAACAGGTATCTTTATATTTGGAATAGCCAACTAAATGGGAAAAGTGACCAGCCCAGGACACTGTAGAAATGCTGTAGACCACTGGTTTGTCAAAGTGAGGAGTCGGGTTACCCAGGTGCTCCCCAAAATAGGAATAGTTTAATTTCAATAATATTTAATTCACTAGATAATATCCCCATTAGACAATGTACAAGAATGAGCATAGTTTGTTGTTTCACCTGGAAAAGTAAGGCACCAGCATTTTGTTTGATATTCTACGAATGGAGTTAAACAGCAGTCAGAGCTCATGTGATCGAAACAGGAAGTAGTTCAATTCCCACCTGGGAAGGAAATTTATGTGACCTAACTCACTGGTTAGTTTACTTGAACACATTCATAAATTTCATTTCAAATTCATAACAGCTGAACAATAGTTTCTTAATGACTAGCACAATGGCACAGCACATTTGTGGATACTAATTTGATCCTTATCTTTCATTTTTTGGGGGGCGTAAGAGTGGAAAAGTGCAGTTTATTGAGCTACAGTTTCAAAACAATAATCAGCGTTTCATTGAAATTAAAGACAGCTACAATTTCCAATCAACATTACATAGAATTAGAATGACAAAGAATTACATAGAACCCAAGACGTCACAGAAACCATCAATCCCGAGCCACAGGAGGACTGAGTTTGGTCTGGGGTTTCCAGCGGCAACAAGGTGGCCAGCGGTGAGACTGCTGCTGCTATAAATCTTGGTGTGATGTTTGATCTGGAGTTTCAGTGAATAACTAAATAGAGTTTCATCATCTGCCCAACAACACAGCATCAAGGCTTTTACCGTAACTAAGAATTGACTGAACTTTCTTTAACTTCATGGCTTTATCTTTACGGCTCCGGGAATAAAACTGATTGAAAGGACATTCCCATTTACATCAAACTTTCTTCAACTTTCATCAGGTGCCCTATAGAAATGAATGATTGGTGCAGAAGACTCTGAAAATTGGTGTTTTGCCGATTGCCATACGCAATACGCAAGTGGCACTTATTATTTTTTAGTGCTTTAGATTTCCAGTTGCTTTTAAATCACTTTACATTTAAAGTGATTTGGTTTGGCACGCCTTAGTTTTGGTTGCTTGGAACTTTTTTTTTTATAAGTTTCCTTCTTACTGGTCTGAACCAGAGTGGATAATGGTTCCAATGGTTCCAAAGTTGAGTTGCAATGACAATGTTTTCGCCTGGTTAAATTAACTCAACTACTAAACTTATTATACTGTCACACTCATTGTAAAGTCACTCCACATAACAGCTTGCAGCTAAATGCCTGAAAGGAAAATATAAAAAGCAACTCTTGGTAGATGCCCAGTACTTTTGCGAGTTCTCTTTAATTTCGGTAGGGAACATAAAAAGTCTTGCGTGAACTCGAAAGTGCTGAGAACGGGGGATGAGGTAAACTTGTGGAGGTTAAGTGGAAAACTTTGCTTCTAAAGTTGTCCAGCTGGCAGACAGGTGCTGAGGGCCGAACCGGAGACTGGAGAAAGGTGGGGACCGGCACTATAACTTCTACAATTTATTTGTCTTTTTTCCCCTGCTCTTTATTCTCTTTCTCTGCTCGCCGCTCTGTAATTACACCAGCTGCCTACAACTGGTGGGTCTTTCTTCTCTCTTTCTCTCTCTCTCTCTCTCTCTCTCTCTCTCTCGCTGTCTCTCACCCATCATCACTGTTTTTCCTCCTACCCTTCTCCTGAAATTTTTTTCATTCTCTTTCTCCTCCCTCACCGCTGTTTCCTACCCAGAAAGTGCCGCACCTGCCGGCTGACCACACCTATGGAGCTGCAGCGTTCGTTTGTGGTTAATCCCTGTCAAGTTTTCAATTGGGTCAGACTGATATATCATTTCACCGATATATATCGGGACGAGTTTGTCCTTTCATTAAAAATCACATCTGGTCCAGTCAGTCTTCCACCTCTGATATGATGGATACTACATTAGTTGTCTATGGGAAACCTTTAACCTGAATTGACATTTGAAACAATTCAGGTTAAAGATCAGATTCCACACAAGGATGCAGTTCCAAAATTCAGTGGGAAACACTGAATACTCATATTTTTTCGGCATGAAAACACACAAATCTGAAGATATTGACCATTTAGAAGTTACATTTGTACAATTTTCTTCCCAGCACTACATGCTGCACCCCTTCTGCTGTCCTTTAGTGTTCCCTTTTGATAGAGGTTTCCACAGAAAGGTTGGCCAGGTGAAAAATTTAGCCCAGGAAAGCTGCTAGGGCAACTGAAATGGGAGAGGCAGGGAAAAAGCAGATTACATGTGTTGCCCCCTAGAAGCAGGACATATGGAGAGAACTATCTGAAAGTTATTATTAGGGCTTTGGAACTTCAAGAAGGGACAGAGGGCTGGTAAAGCTTACCAGTTTCCCTGTCAGAGGGCAGTAGTTAAAGAGATCATGCTATTTAAAGACAAGACGCTCAAGTTCCCATTATAAAAATGTTTTTGTGGGCAAATATTAGAAAGAAATGCTATTCATGCAAACACAAATCGGATTAGAATAAGCTTCTAGCCAGTTCATGAAAGCTTTTCCATTTGCTGTTCTAAACACCCAGTGTCAGGTAGGTCTTTCCTGGGAAAAATCCTCTGGAGACAGGAAGTGATGCGTTTTTACATTTCTGGTTCGTTTGAATACATAGAAGAACTGGGTAGTTAGCATGATCAGCGATAGCCACGATGGACTGAACAGACAAAGAAAAGTGTGCCACCTACAGGAACTCAAACTCCATCCACAGAATCAAGGAAAAAGACACACTGTTTGATTGACAGGTGATCTCTAGGAAGTGCAGTGCAGAAACACCACAGTGCAGAGCACTAAAGGGTTCAAAATCCAGGGTTCAAATTCCAGCCCTGGTGACCTGTCCTGGTGACTGGTGACCTGTCCTGGGTGTTTTCCTGCCTTCCGCCCAGTGTATGCTGGGATTGCCTACAGCCCCCACATGACCCTGAAAAGGAAAAAGCAGGAATAGAAAGAATACTCAAATTCTTCAGCGTGACTGTCTTGCTATTGATCTGACATAGCACATGATGGGTTGCGTTGCCTTGTGGGAAAGCGTCTCCTTTTCCGGTTCATTGACTTTGCCGCTATCTCTGTGCTAAACTCTCCATCCTTCCTCCCGATTTGAATTAGTGCATGAACATGCTGTCATCTTTTTCCTCTTTTACTTGTTTTTTCCACATAAGATATAATAAAGTGGCTGCTAAATCTTCATATTCCCTTAGCTGCAAGTTTGGTCACCACTATCCAGTTTCCCTAAGTTACCCCTTTACTGATCTGCTAATGTGTTATCTGTGTGTAGGAGGATGAAAAGCTGGATGGAGTGTGTCATGTAACAGTTTTAACACTGAGTCAGAGGGAGAGGAAAGATACTTAATGTGTGTTGACTAGACTGATATATGTGGCCGATATTGCCCTTTTATTAAAAACCTGGTCCAGTCAGTGTGGTCCACCTCTGATATGATGGCTGTGATGCAGTTTTATTGATTTTATATTTAATTATTATATTATTATATATTTATATTTATTTTATTATATGTATTGAATTGATCAGTACTACAGTGGTTGTTCATGGGAAGCCCTTAACCTTAACCGAGTCAGATGAGACACATTGGTCAAATAATGAATAGGGTGTCTCATTGTTAGTATTATTATCTTGGGGTTCTATGGAGAGTTTTCATGTCCCATGGTCTAAATGTTGTTTCAGAGGCATTTCCACCCCCATCCATACTTGGAATTTGGGGGATTTTTCTTTGGCATGTAAATGGTCAAATTTAAAGATACTGAATATCAGTACAAAATATCACGTCTCGTCAGCTTTAATCGAAAAATATCGGTATTGGTATCAACCATCAAAAACCCATATCGGTCAACCCATAGTGTCAACATCTCCACCTTTCACTGAGTCAGACTCTAAATAACCTTTGAACCTGGCGGCAGTCATATACAACTTTATGGCTTTTAACATCTTCACATTTACCATCCTTCAAATAGACCAAAGGCTAAAGATATATGAGTGATCCTACAGAAATGGTTCAAATTGCAGTATCCACCAAAGAAAAGTGTTTTAGATTATAACTAAGTTTTCTAATTAGGTCACAGCCTTTGTATGAGATAATGCTAAGTTAAATATGACAAAAATCACTGCTAAAAAAGGTCATCTCCAAATTTCAACACTCACTGTTTGAGTCTCCAAAATGAGCCTGATTTTAGCCACAGCTCTACAATTGCACCCAGGAATCCAGACTACATCATTGTCCATCATAGCCACATGGGGAATATGTCTGTTCCAACATTTTGAAGTAATTGCACTCCTAAGTCTGAAAATCAGTGTCATTACCGAACTTTTATGTTTTCATATTTTGTAAAAACATTGGATCTTAGGCCAAAATAGTATGTTTTATAGAAGGGGCATCTATCTGAATCCATGATCACGAGCCATGAGCTAGCTAGCATTGGATGTATGCCAAGAATGAGTTATCGATCGTCACTATCATAATGGTCACTACCATAATGGTCACTACGGGTTAGGGTTACAAATGACATTGCTTTGGTAAGTTTGCTTATTGTGGTTGTTTTGGTTGATGATTAATTACATTTTAAGAATCTAAATATAATAGTCATTAAATATATTGTTTTTTTAATTGATTTTATAGAATTGCAACGTTACATATAGTTACTTTGTTTACTAGAGTATTCCACAAAGAGAACGTAACAAAGTGGCACGTCCACATTAGCCCAAGAGTGGTTGATGCAGTGTTTGAAAAACTAGGTCTTTGAAAAGCCAGATATGATTCATGTCATGTCATGTCATGTCAGGAAGTGACTCACTAAGGTTAATTTACATATAAGACAGCACTGGTTGTGTTTTTTTGCATACTGTTAATGTATTCCATGAAAAATAAGTTGGCTTTGAAGTAACACATGCAGTTTTTAACCTACTTTAAAGTTGAAATGTTATTCCTACAAAATAAATGTGGAAATGTTAACCATTGTTTGTCTTTAATGAGTTCCGAAACACATTACCCTCATTAGGCATGTTATCAATTAGAGAGATAAACAAGTAATAGTTGTAATTTCTTCAACAGTGTAGTCACTACCGTAACAGTGTGGTCACTACTGTAACAGTGTGTCACTACCATAACACCAGATTTTTCTTTAAACTGAATAAACTATGTAGTCAATACAAATCTACTAGTATCTACTTAAAAAATACTTTAAGTATCTACTATAAGTCTAATCTACTATATACATTTTAAAAAATGTTCATTACAATTGGAAAATTCATTGGAGTACTGCAGATTATTATTTACTCATTAACCTCACTTTTTCGTTTTGTTACAGTAGTGACAATTTTTTGGAAACGAGAGAAGTTAACAAAATATGTAAAATGTGGTGACTGTACCTTAACCATTTGAACCATTTCTGTAGAATCATCCCCATATACGTATATACAGCTCTGGAAAAAATTAAGATCAGCATCTCTACATGTATGGCAGCCATTCCATTCCAGTGTCTGTTGAATTCCAACACAGGCACAACTCATGTCAGTAGCTTATAGAATAAAACAAAAATGTTCATTTTACTCAAACACATACCTATTAATAGTAAAACTAGAGAAACTGATAATTTGGAGTGGTCTCTTCATTTTTTCCAGAGCTGTATATATATCACTGTATATTTTCAAGGCTTCTCATAATAGCAGCCCATCCACAAATCAGGAGATATATATTCCTATTGAGATGTAAAACAGGAAAAAGCCCAGATTTTACCAATATATCCCATTGAAACCAAAAGTGTGTCAGTTTATCTGTCCTTCCATAGCCATGGTGGGAGCATGAACAGTATAAAAACAAGAACACTACCTGGTTAATTCCCAATACCTGCCATCCTCCTGCCTAAACACTATTGGCTCCTTTACAAGATGGGAATTACAAATACAGTGGCTAATGGTTCAACCATCCCCATTCTGGAAATAAAATAAAAATCAAAGGCATAATACCATGCAACACAAGGGGTGTCATTTACCTTTTAAACATCCAGAGAATTAAATTCCTGAACATCACAGCACAATCCACTGGGAGCTTGAATTATCCTGTAGTAGCACATTGTGTTGAAGAAAGCCATCCTATTTCTTGCTCTCAAATATATAGGTATGAACAAGGATATCTAGCTCAAAGACAAGCAGCAGCAAATAGTAACAGGATACAGCGAAGAAAATAGAATTTAAAGGAGAATATAGCATATGGGGGCAGTTATATATAACACAACCAACAACCAAAAACAGTGTTTCAGAATTTTTTCCATCTGTTCTAGCTCATAGAGGTGGGACTAGCTCATATTCCCAGTCTGATCGTGTCAACTGAAAGAGGGAGACTAATGAAAACGAAGCAGGGGATCGACGTGGGATAGAGCTTTTGGATAATTCAACTTCAGTCTAAAATTTGGGAGGTGTGAAAGCAAAAGTAACATATAACTGTAATTGATTAATTCTGGGAATAAGTTTCTCTCTCTATGTGTGACCTGCAGTTGTAACTTAATATTGAAACTAAAAGTCTTTCATCTTATCTACAATTCATAACAATCATTTTCTAGTGCAGTCTGGTCAAGGGCATGCGGCACTGATATGGAATTTGAAGGTTGATACTGATGCTGATATTTTTGCATTGAAGCTGCCGATAACTGATTTTTTTTGGTTCAGTATTGTTTAAATTGGACCATTTTCATGCAAAACAAAATCATCAGTGTTTTTTACAGAATCTCATTCTTGTCAGGGTGGAAAAGCCTCTGAAACTGCATTTAGACCATGGGACATTTGAACTCTCCATTGAAACCCAAGGTTATAATAATCATAATACAAAAAAACATATTCATGCATACTTGTGTGGAATCTGATCAAATGTCTCATTAGTATAACTATGGTTAAAGGGGAATTCCGGTATTTTTATTTGTTATTGTTTTATTTATTCTATTTGTACAAATTCATCATTTATACCACAAAATAGGTTCAAAACGTTTTTTTTAAAATACCGGAATTCCCCCTTAAGGGCTTCCCATAGACAACCAGTGCAGTATTGATCAATTCTACAATAAATACTGTATGCAATCATTCGTAATCATGATCAAATTGTATTATATCCATCATGTCAGAGCTGGACAACACTGACTGGTCTACATCTGATTTTCAATGAAAAGGATAATATTGGCCTCATGTACCGGTTGTCATTGCACAGGTCTGCACAAAAACTAAAACAGCAATTTGGACACAGTATCTAATGCATGTCCACTCTCTCTCTCCCTTTCCCTCTATCTCTCCCTCTGTCACACATACTCACACACACACACACACACACACACACACACACACACACACACACACACACACACACACACACACACACACACACACACACACACACACACAAATGTCAACTTGCCCCCAGACTGATCATTAATACTGGGTATGGGGGAAATGTGAAGCTAAATTGTGGAGTAGAGAGAGAGAGAGAGGGAGTGTTCCCACTAAGAGGGATATTGACAGGTTATTCTTCCTTCCTTATGAATAGCTTTGTTTCCCTGAGTAGTAGGTCTTTAAATCCTGTAAAAAATTATAGGCCGTGGCTTCTCTGTCATTCTTGTAGCTGCACTTTTTTTCTGAGGAGGGCTTTGGGAGGAGTTATGTGAAGGTGCCATTGCATTAAGTCAGATTTAGTGTCTGGAAATATTTTTGGTTACACCCTCACTTTCCCGTGAAAGGTGTGTTGTTTATTTTAGGGAATGAGTTAGCTGGCAGCAGGGTATTCTTAACTCCTGAGGTAGTTCCAGTTCCTGTGATTCCTTGAAGGAACAAACTTGTCGCACTTGCATTTAATACACAATATCTTCTGAAATATTTGGAAATTGAAACAATCTTCACAAGTTCATCTGTTTTATTTAACAGCACACAATCAAACGATAAGAATGCAAATATTGGTACACTGACCAACTCCGCCACCTCAAAGTACAGGGCCTTCAACTGGAACGTCTTGCTAATAAAATCGGACTCACTGTTCACCTGGATGCCCTCAAACTCCACCAACAACAATATAAAGATGCCCTCAACACCGCCCGCTCCTCTCACTACTCCTCCATCATCAAATCTGGCTCCAACAACCCTAAAACACTTTTCTCCACCATCAACAAACCTCTCAAGCCCATGGACACCATCTCCAACTCCTTCACCACCAGCAAATGCAACTCATTTCTATCCTTCTTCCACGACAAAATCATCGCAATACACAACCAGCTGGCTGCCCCCCCCCCCCTCCACTACCACCCCCCTAGCCTTCAACATGACCCTCCCCTACTTCCAAGACACTCACTCTCTTCCTTCCCTGCATAGTCTCCAGCATGAAGACCTCCACCTGTGCCCTCGACACAATATCTTCTGAAATATTTGGAAATTGAAACAATCTTCATAAGTTCATCTGTTTTATTTAACAGCACACAATCAAACGATAAGAATGCAAATATTGGTACACTGACCCTTCCCCTCACTCTCCCCACTTATCACCACCATCATCAACTCCTCCCTGTCCTCTGGTCTCGTACCCCCCCCCACTCAAGCTCGCTGCTGTCACCCCCGTACTGAAAAAACCTGGTCTTGACCCCGACATCCCCAACAACTACCGGCCCATCTCCAACCTCCCCTACCTGTCCAAAGTCCTTGAGAGAACTGTTGCTTCACAACTCAAGTCCCACCTAGATCTTCATAACCTCTACGAACCCTTCCAATCCAGCTTCCGTTCAAAACACAGCACAGAAACCGCCCTACTGAAAATCACAAATGACATACTTCTCTCTGCTGACTCTGGCTTCCTCACCATCCTCATCCTCCTTGACCTCAGCGCCGCCTTTGACACCATCAACCACTCCATCCTCCTCTCATGTCTCCAGCACTCCCTTGGCATAACTGGCACCGCCCTCTCCTGGTTCACCTCATATCTCTCAGACCGACATCAATTCATCGCCATAAACAACTGTAAATCCTCCACCTCCTCAGTCACTCATGGTGTCCCCCAAGGCTCCGTGCTTGGTCCCCTCCTCTTCATCATTTACATCCTTCCCCTTGGACAAATCATCCGTCGACATGGCCTCCATTTTCACTGTTACGCTGACGACACCCAACTTTACCTCTCCTCCAAGACCATCACCTCAGTCACCCACTCCACTCTCACCACCTGTCTCACTGATATAAAATCATGGATGCAACAGAACTTTCTCAAACTCAACTGCGACAAATCAGAAATACTCATCATCGGCCCAAACTCCCTCACCCGCTCAGCCCAGACCTTCTCTCTCACCATCGATGGCTCCAACGTCACCCCCTCCACCCAGGTCCGCAACCTCGGAATCATCCTCGACCCCACCCTCTCTTTCCTACCCCATGCCAACCACATCACCAAAACTGCCTTCTTTCACCTCACGAACATTGCACGCCTCCGGCCCTCCCTGTCCTCTGCCACCACCGAAATTCTTATCCATGCCCTCATAACCTCCAGACTGGACTACTGCAACAGCATCTTCTACGGCTCACCCAACAAAATCCTCAATAAACTCCAATACGTCCAGAACTCTGCCGCTCGACTGCTCACCTCCACCCGCCGCTGTGACCACATCACCCCGGTCCTCCACAACCTCCACTGGCTCCCGGTCAAATACAGGATTGACTTCAAAATATTACTCACCACCTACAAAGCCCTAAATAACCTGGCCCCTCCCTACCTCTCAGACCTCCTCCCCCGCCACGCCCCAACCCGTTGCCTCAGGTACGCCGACGCAAACACTCTCAAGACCATCAGGACCAAGCTCCGGACCTGGGGTGACAGGGCCTTTTCAGTTGCTGCACCCTCCCTCTGAAACGCCCTCCCCATCCACATCCGTCAGGCTCCCACCCTACCATCGTTCAAACAAGCCCTCAAAACCCACCTCTTCAAACTCGCTTTCACCTGCTAACCCCTGTTCCCTTTCTCTCCCTTCCCTCCATTCCATGACTTGTTCCGTACAGCTTCTCTAGTTTTCTTTTTTACTAAAATGTTCTGTTTGTTTTGTTTTGTTTGCTCTTTTTTGTGTTTTTTGTTTTGTTTAATCTGCCCTCCATGTAAAGCGTCTTTGGCTACTTAGAAAAGCGCTATATAAGTCCAATGTATTATTATTATTATTATTATAAAAATCAAAATAGAAAAGTGGCTACGGTCATGATTATTGGCATCCTTTTCTAATACTCAGTCATGTTTCCACCACAGGAACCTGCTGAGGTCTCTGGAGGAACCTTTTTAGTTTCCCAAAAGAGTTTGAGGTCCATGTGAGATTCCTGTAGTACTTTTTGTACTGATTCTTGTCAGGTGAATGCTGTAACCAAGCCTGATTCTTATACCCCTTCCTTGCATGGATGACTGCATTGACCATGTGGGTACAGCACCCTTCGTAACCAAGTTAGATTTCTTGAAAGGCTATTGGCAAGTCCTGCTCACTCAGTAAGCTCATGAGATTTCATATCCCTGATCATTTCTGCCAGTACTCAGTTATGCCTTTGGGTATGCGCCTGCTACTTTCCAGTGGCTAAACCAATTGCTAGCAGGCAGTATGTGAACTACACCTAAGTCCTTGTGAACTAAGTCCTTTGGGGGAGCCCTACTTTATGCCACAAAAACACAGAGCCATAAATCCATCCAATCCATTTTTGCTTCTTCAGGGGGCCTCAAAGTTCTCAAGGGCCTCCATAAGTCGCATGCCGGTTGCAGGAATGGGTCATTGTGAGGCTTATCTTGATGACCTTGATGACCACAGGAGCTCCATCTGGTCCCAGCATGTGGAACAGCTGGAAGAGCAGTTGGGGTGAGGCAAACGTGACCTTCGACCTTGCAAAACATGAATTTGCATAGGCCACGGTTACTTACCTAGGTATGGTGGTTGGACGTGGGCAGGTTTGTCCTGTAACTGCTAGGTTGGAGACTGTGGCAGGGTATTACAGCAGTTTCTGTAGAAATGTTGAAGCCCTTCAGCTCAAAACAGCGTCCTTTTGTTTGGTCTGGATACATGACAGCTCACCTTTGAAAACCTGAAAGTCATCCCGGCTAGTGCATCTGTCCTTGCAGCGCCTGACTGTAGTTTGCGTTTTAAGCTAGCAATTGATGCAAGTGACCTAGGTGACCATTGAAAAGGAGGCTCTTGTCCTCATCCTTGCATTGATACATTTTGATGTCTCTTGCCAGTCATGGTTTAAACCCAATTCCTCCACAGCATGTCCGACTCAAACCACCGCGTTGGGCCCTATTTCTGCAGGGGTATAATTTGGACATCCGCCATGTTCGTGGGAGGGACAACGTGCTGGCAGATGCCCTCTCACGTGGCATCCAATACTGTCCCATGGTTATTGTTCGGGGCTGTCTCTAACCCACCCCTTTTCAAGTGCTATGTGCCTGCCTGTATATCTGTCTGCTGTTGTGTTCCAGCTACAGAGACGCTACTAATTGTTTAAAAGCTTATGTTGTCCGTGTCCCCTTTATGTTTATCTTTGTGCCGGGGTCGTAACACCGGATTAAGGCAATTCTCTGTGCATCTAGCCAGTCTCCATCCAATGATATCTTGGCTCAAATGACAAAAAAAAAAGTCAGTCTTAGCCTTTTAGCGCTAGTTCCACATGCGTGATCAAGTTGATTTCAAGATCTTACTGTCCCGCGTACTAAATGTAAAACTAGAGGTGATTGTGTTTTTCCTGTGGCAGCCTTCTTCAAAGCATCAGATCTGCCAAAATCAATTGAAGCCTTTAAATAACAACTAAAAACGTATCTTTACTCATTGGCATCTAATTGTGCCAAATTCTCTGTTATTTGAACTTTGAACTGTGTTCTGTGCATATCTCTGTTTTTAATTTGTGCTTTATTTATTGCTGAGAATTACTCCACTAGAATAAGTGTGTATGAAAAGTATGGAAATATGAACTACATCATTATGAGGGTATGCAAAGCAACAGCAGTGGAACATGCCCAGACAAAGAAAAATGAATGAAAAATATTAAATATATTCAGTATCAAAATAAATAAAAAGTGTGAATATATGAATGAACTCCCCACTGATGTCAGGACA
The DNA here is from genome assembly GCA_034670385.1 of Hoplostethus mediterraneus. Lineage (NCBI taxonomy): Eukaryota > Metazoa > Chordata > Actinopteri > Trachichthyiformes > Trachichthyidae > Hoplostethus > Hoplostethus mediterraneus. Next base: position 413,216 of record JAXDDW010000122.1, on the reverse strand, counting down.
GCAGAGTCGCTGCCCATCTTTCGCCACAGGCTGAAAACCCACCTCTTCAGGAAACACTACCCTGACCCTTCCTCCTAGCCTTGCCTACTTGTCGTCATTTATGTGCCTGAGCTCTTGTTTATTGGCTCTTGGATACACTTATTTGTCTTAACTCTTGTCTTAGCTCTCTTTAATTGGGTTCACTTATTTGTCTTAGCTCTTGTTTATTCGATTCTCTATTTGTCTCATTTGTTTAAGATAAGTAGGTTGCTAACTTATTGCACTCTTACATTAACACTAGTTATGCTCTTAGTTGCTTGTTTAGGAAGGAAATGCACTTACGATTTCTGGTGACTAGTAGTTTTCTTACCTACCTTTGTTGAATGCACTTATTGTAAGTCGCTTTGGATAAAAGCGTCTGCTAAATGACTGTAATGTAATGTAATGTAATGTATATATATAATACATGCAAAATATAACAAATGAGAAAAACATGAAGAAGATAGAAACAAATATGTGCATTTACATCCTATAAATGTAGTAATTAGATGTAAATGTATATACAATACATACGTATATGTAGTATTATAGCATATTATCTATTTTTTGTGTGTGTGTGTGTGTGTGTGTGTGTGTGTGTGTGTGTGTGTGTGTGTGTGTGTGGACAGTGCTCCTCTATGTTTTTTCTTAACTGTGAAACCAAATGGCTGCCTGCACACAAATGTACCAGCTCAGGAGGGAAAGTCACAGCCAAACGCGTTGAATGAATGAATGAACAAGTGCCTTTTTGCTCATTCACACAATGCATTTCCTCTCCCTAACAGCCCTCCAATTACTGGGGTAATGATGTAATTTTGGACATTGGACTTAATAAGTCCAAAATGTCGGCCATTGTTAACTTACTCATAAAGACTTAAGTTACTGAGCTGATGTACAAGAAGCCATTCTCTCTTTCTTGTTTATCCATTTTCCATATCCATCTGTGTTTCTATGTATTTGTCTGCATCTTTCAGTCTATTTGACTTTTTCTTTGCTGCCATAACTTCCTTAAGGTTAAGGGTGTCATTGGAACCAACTTAATACCAATACATGGTGTCATGTATTGGTCATGATGGTTTGTCCAAAAGCATGTCAAATGAACTAACACAATCACACAATGCATTCATACAGCTTCCTACACACATTCCCAATATTTGACTATTATTTTTCTCCCGGTTAGCCCCTCAACCCTGTATTATTAATACACAGACTCAGGTCAATCTGTGGCTTGTTCCTTCTTCTAAATGGTGTAATGAAGTCAGAGGAACTAGCCTATTAAGGCCACACAATGGTTATGTAGCTGATTCATAGGGATACTATGACAATCATGGAATTCCAACATAGGGATCCATTCTCTGTGTATAACAACCAGCCAGCCTGTCACTGAATGTTTAAGAAAATCAATTGATTATATTTTAAATTAAGTAAACTAAACCCTGACACTAGATGGCTATCAGCTTCACTTACATCTGTTCCTCTCACCTGCTCACCTGCTGACCTGGAATTTCCCTCTGACACACACACACACACACACACACGCACACACACACGCACACACACACACACACACACACACACACACACACACACACACACACACACACACACACACACACACACACACACACACACACACACACACACACACAGTTAGGCTTAGATGTCTGATATTGGCCTTTTATTAAAAATCAGAAATCAGCCAGTCACCTCAGATATGTTGGAGGTTCCTCCCTGACCACATCTAGAAAAATTGGTTATTATTATTATTATTTTTATATCAGATGTCTGAGTGTGGTGTGGTGGGATGTTACTCAACAGTCTCAGTCTGTAAAACCTGCAATGACACCTGCCTCACCCTGCCTTGAAGGGAAAATCCCCCTTTGGGTCCTCTTACACTGTTATGTATTATCAATCTGTGATGTGCCTTTCAGTGCATTTAAGTTACTCCTTAAGTAGCATTACATTTTATTATTTTACTTAAGTAGAATTTGAATGGACTTACTTTACTTTCTGTGTGTGTGTGTGTGTGTGTGTGTGTGTGTGTGTGTGTGTGTGTGTGTGTGTGTGTGTGTGTGGTGGTGTGGAAGTATGGGAAACAAAATCTCGGATCCCCCTCAATGCTAGAGGATATGCTTGATGAGACACGTTAATTTGATATGACATTATTCACCTGATTATGAAGCAGGCCATGCCACCCGCTGAGACCCAACAACCAGCAGCATCCTCTGACGCAGCATTCTCCTCCAAATGAAGCCCCCTTATTCTAGTGCCAACGTCATCATCCTCATCATCATTTTTGTCATCATCCTCATCATCACAATCACCACTGACACTACCATTACCATCATCACCGCCATTTTCAGTAGGGTGACCAAATTATTTTACTTGTTTCTTGTCCTAACCATCATTATCAACCTCATCATTACTGTATCTTTGTCATCATCACCGCTGCCATCGTCATCATCATCATCATCATCATCATCATCACGACCACCACCACTATCCTCATCATCATCACTGTCAGTAGGGTGACGACCAAATCCAAATAATCCAAACCATACACTTCCTGTTTTTACTCATAACTATCATCTCCAGCACCAATATCATCATCACACCACACCATCACCATCATCATCATCACCACCACCATCATCACCACCGCCACTATCATCATTATCATTGCCATCGCCACCACCACCATCATCACCACCACCATCATCACCACCGTCACTATCATCATCAACACTGTCATTTTGTCTATCACTTTTTCTCACATTATCATTCCCCAAACCCAATCTTTTCTTTCTTTCTTACTTTCTTTCTTTTTTACTTTCTTTCTTTCTTCACAAGCTCATTTCCAAGCTAATTTTTCTCTGGCATTCCACCTGGCCATCTCTTTCCTTCTCCTCACCATCCTCCGCTGTCTCTCCCTCCTCATCCCATCAACCTTGGCTTTCATTTATTTTCTCTTTCTGTTTTCTTAGCCCGTCACCCTCCAAACCCAAGCTCTTTCTCCCTCTGTCTCTCGCCATTATCACCCATCTACCCATCCAGCTCAACCATTCTGTTTCTCATACCCATCATCTTCCACTTCAAGCTTTTTTTTTTTTTCCTCCGCCCATTACTCCATCGTTCAAGCCAAGCTGTGCTATCTCTTTGTTTCCCCTACGCTTCCATCGATCTGACAAGGCCCGGCCTCCAGTGGGATAACAGCCACCAAGATACACAGGAACTCAGCACAAACCGAACGGCTTAAACAATACCGGCAACAATACCATCACATAAGGACAATACAGGCCAGACAGATTTCAATGAACAATGGTGTACGCTGTGGTTGTGTGTGTGGTTGTGTGTGTGTGTGTGTGTGTGTGTGTGTGTGTGTGTGTGTGTGTGTGTGTGTGTGTGTGTGTGTGTGTGTGTGTGTGTGTGTGTGTGTGTGTGTGTGTGTGTGTGTGTTTTAGCAGTATGCCCAGCAGGGTGCCGAGGTACCCTCTCTTCTCCATGGTTTGCTGAATTCTTGGTATTGTTTAACCACATCCCCTCTGCTAATCACTCTGACAACCACACACATGCACACACACACACACACACACACACACAATGTAGCTCACATGGTCTGTAATGAAGTAGACCTAGTGATGCTTTTGTTCATCAGATTATATTCATTTACATTTCACACATCATGGATCTAATAATTGATTATCTGTTGAGATGAAAGTTGGAGGGAACAAAGTTTCGAAAAACTTTTAGAAAATTTGAAACACATCTAACATGAATGTCCACAATTCTTTAAAACGTTTAAAGCTGGAGTTTGTTACACTTATATCTTGATAGATATATAATATAGATATATTTACAGCATATTTGGCACTTCCCCAGAAAATATGTGTCAAACTTTGTCATCTCCAGAACTTGAAACAGTTATGCATTATACTTATGAACCCATTTAGGTTTTGACCCACCAGGCTAAATTGGCTGTCTGTCTGTTTGGCTGTTGATTGATGAATTAATTCACTGTCTACTGGCAATTATATGCCATGGTATTCATCACTGAACTTGAAGGGATTTCACTGTTTCATGTGGCTCTACCTTCATGATGAAGTAGGTGGTTCAACCCTCAGCAACTTAAAGCATGATCTGACTCAAGAACACTATGTTGAGTTCCAAAACAGCAGGGGCCAAATGTATAAACCATGCGTACACACGAAAAGTGTACTTACGTCACTTTCCATCGGTAAGCACATTTTCGCCGCCCGTGGATTTTTATACATTTGGAAACTTGCGTGGAAAGTGGCGGCGCACCTTTCACACCGCCACTTTCCACGCAAGTTTCCAAATGTATAAAAATCCACGGGCGGTGAAAATGTGCTTACCGGTACGCATTCTGCACACCATGCGTACCATACGCATTTGGAGCTTTTTTCTTTCACTACATTGTGTTAGGATGTAATCTATAGTTTAAAAAAAACATCCACTTTTATTATATAGTGATGCGTTTTTTTGACAAGCCTTCATTTCGTTCTATCTTGAGTAAATATGTTTGTCACTATGCATGATAATAATTATAATGATAATGATCTTTATATACATAAACAAATAAATACATGAGCTTTATATAAATAAATATTATTATTCTGTCGTGTATTATTGGGGAGTAAGAATAACCTACACTATAAAGGCTGTAGCCGTGCGTAATGGCTGTGCCAAATGATACTGTTGCTGGAAGATATTGCTATTGCGCAATTTAGGCAAGAACGAGTCTTCAGAGACCGTACTGGTTTTCTGGTCCATGATGATGACTGGCTAATGCGCCGCTTTGGATTTCCAAGAGCTGTTCTCTTCTAATTGTGTACTGAACTGGGTCCTGTGTTGGAACGGCTCTCTCGGAGAAACCCTGCCATCCCCGTCCATCTACAGGTATTGACAACAATCGGGTTTTTAGCGACGGGGACGTTTCAGCTGAAGCTTGCGGACAGATCAGGGATATCCTGAGCTGCCCTGAGCCAGGTCATGCCCATGGCGTGGGGTGGCATCATTTCTTTGAGTAATAAATACATCAGGTTCCCTTACACAGCAGCTGAACAGGCCAACATCAAAATGTAATTTGCAGCGATGTCCGGTATGTAATATATGTATATAATATTGTTTTGTATAATATGTATATAATATTTTATACCCTCAGGTGATAATGGGTATGCATTGAAGCCATGGTTATGCCATGTACAAACCCCCAGAGCCACAACAGACGCGCTGTAATGTGGTGCACAGCCGTGCGCTCTGTGGTAGAGCGTTGCATTGGGCTTTTAAAAGGGAGATGGTTTTGGTTACTTTCTGGCATTCAACTTGTTTCATTTGGTCGGTAATGCCAGAGCTTAGGCTTCTAAATAATACGCGTTTTCTTCTGTCATTTTAATCAACCATTATTTCAAGTTCACAGTTGTAAAATTCATGGCAACGGTATTCCCTGATGGCAGTGGCCTCTTTCAGCAGGATAATGTGCCCTGCCACACTGCAAACATTTTTCAGGAATGGTTTGAGGAACATGACAAAGAGTTCAAGGTGTTGATTTGGCCTCCAAATTCCAACAAACCTTTATAATATTCCGACCAGGTTTCTCTACGAGACATGAACACATGAAGTTGTTTAATTCGCTAGTTAGCTAGCTAAGCACAAAATTCTGTACAACTCTGTAGCACTT
>JAXDDW010000122.1:402500-405000 GCA_034670385.1 Hoplostethus mediterraneus | reverse complement strand
GCTGAAAGCGGAGTTGGAGGGCAAGGGGCGGGGGGGTGGGGGTTCGGGGCCAAAAGCTGAGGCTGAGGGCCAAATGCCTTGCTAAAGGGCACCAAGATGGCTGCCTTTGAAGAAAGAATGAGTCTTTGTTGGCGGTGGCCCAGACCGTCTCATAGCCATCCCATGAACCCTGCAACAGTCGGTGTGTCTGAGCAAGAAGCAGAACCACCTACCTAGCGCTCTCATTGGCTGCGTGCACATTGGTCACATCCTGGTTCAGAATGTTCTTTATTCAGGATATCTTCATTAAGATTTGAGCTTTAGATAAGGATTTCTAAACGTATTCCTCTAGTATATGTGAAACAATGATCACCTCCTGTAGGGTTCACAAACTTTCAAGCATGGCTGTATGTATCAAATCATTCCTTCAATTAAAAGACATAACAATGATGCTATGCTCTGGGTTATAGATGCCATTGTAAATAGGGAAATGGTGTTTCGAACCAAGTAAATATTGGAATGGAAATATTGCCTTAAGCTGATGGCTCCCAGTAACCTGAGTATTGGTGTAAACCGACTCAGTGAACATTCTAAATCATCCTTCCAGTTTTTCCACCCAGTCGGCGGCTTTGAACCGGTAGCCTACTCGCCTTCAAGTCTGCCGAAGTAACCCTTAAGCTACAGGTGTGGCCCGACATACTGAACCGCCCACACACACACACACACACTCCTTCCCTCCCTTCCCACAATGCTCTTCCATGTGTGTGAATGAGTATTTATGTAGGCGCTGACATGTCTGGAAGAAAGGAGGAGCTCGCACATACTTGGGCCGATTCTTTGCTTGTGTGTGTGTGTGTGTGTGTGTGTGTGTGTGTGTGTGTGTGTGTATGTGTGTGTGTGTGTGTACAATGCAAGAGATTTTTCAACACATGAACTGCAAAAAAAATGACCAGGTTGGCAAAGCAGATACTGTAGCTTGCATGAAATAGTGGAAATGGACATAAAACAAGTTTCTTGAAAGATACTCAAGAAAAATGTATTGACATTGTTCAAATTATCTGCCATTGCATGTACAATAATTTGACTAAAAACATCCTGAAATAAGCTCGATAAGTCCGCACAAAATAAAGTGCCCTGCCAACCTGGTCCTTTTTTTGCAGTGTTTTGATTTAATGGCAAAACGACTAAAAACAATAAACCAACCACGATTGCAAGCAAGGTTTAAAGATTACACATCAAGTAAAGACTTCCCTGCAATGAAAAGGCAGCAAATATGCTAAAGGAGGCTCAATGGGTCAAGAGGAACTCCTTATTTGGGCTTCCTCCTTGGCCCTGAAGAAACCAGCAGGTTTAAGGTGTGTTCGCATTTCAGCCAAACTCCATTCTCTCTCTCACACACACACACACACACACACACACACACATTTTCATGATGCATGTAAAGCACTGCAGTTTTTGTCAGGGCAGAGAAAGGTGGTGATTTACAGTAGGCACTAGATAAAAACAGATAACACAAGTTCAGAGGACAATACATAATCCTCTCACCCACCCACACATTTTCTCTCTCTCTCTCTCACACACAGCATATACACACATGTGTGCCTTCTCGCTCTTCCTCTCTCACACATGCAGTACCAGTCAAACGCACCTTGACTGTTTCTCATAATTGACATGATGATATTTTGGAAGGCTTATACTTAAATGCTTGAATTTAGTTTCCTAGACAAATATAAATAGTGAAGTTGACGCCTATGTATGAATTGCTTTTCAAAAATAACATTTTAATAAAATACTTTTTAAAAAGCCCAAACAAGTACTTTTCATTTAGAATTTAGAAGAGTTGAACCACAATGATTAAATCATAATTTTAAAGGCATGGAGTTTTCTTTGCTCCTTAATGCCTAATGCCAAAGGTATGCTACTTATAAGATAAATATAATATAGTTTTGATACGTTTAAAATTTTTTGGGTCACTGCATAATTCTTTTTGTGTTATTTCATAGTTTTGATGACTTTACTATTATTCTAAAATGTGAAAAATAGTAAGACCCTTCTATGACTAAGTGTGTCCAAAGTTTTGACTGGTACTGTACATGCACTGCAAATCAAGTCAAATTTATTTAACAGTGCAAATTAATTGTGTACATGTATGAACACAACAAAATTCAATATAGAAATACCAAATAAAATATACCCAGATACAGTATAGCTTGCAGGTGACAGTGGAAGCTGCTTCCTCTTATGGTTGTGCCAGGACTGCATTCCAAAAATAGATTTGATGCAGATAAGACTGCGCTATGCAATAGTCAGAAAATATTTGTGGGACAAAGTATTTGACAGGCGACATGTGTGTGTGTGTGTGTGTGTGTGTGTGTGTGTGTGTGTGAGAGAGAGAGAGAGAGAGAGAGAGAGACTATAATGATGCTTGTGTTCATGCCTGTCTGGTTTGCATCATTCAGCCTTGTTGCTTGTCAATCATGTCGGGGTAGACTCTTCGGCTCGCCTTCTCCATATTCGCCGT
>JAXDDW010000122.1:295000-397500 GCA_034670385.1 Hoplostethus mediterraneus | reverse complement strand
TTGTAAACATGGTGATATATTTGTATATTAAAGGTATATTCCCTCCCTCGCCATCCCAGTTTGATAGCTATTGGGATATAGATCAGTGGCAATCAGTACGTTAGCATGGGAATTGCAAACATCAGTCACACCAAATTGGCTGGCACTGAAGATGACCCACAGAGTGACAATGAGTAGAAAGGCACTTCCTGGGAAAACATGACGATTTGAATAAGACACGCCCCTTTCTATTCTCAGTCATTCATTGGCCCAATCCCAATGTCCACACTCACGGACTCACGGACTTTGAGGCGCGTTCCCGCGAAATCCGCAAAGTTTAGGGCTATTCCACTGTCAAATCGTCAAGTGCATGAGGGCTCTCTCGTAGAGTTTTTGAGCCCTTTGTGCACACTTTCCGTAAGTCTGCATTTCTGAGGACTTCGCCTGAGGTAATTACCCACAGTTCATAGCATTGTGACGTTGAACACGGGGTTACCAGGGGAAGCCCGGAAGCGTTTAAAAGAAAAAGTAAACAAATGGAAGGACAAATGTTTATTCATCAACCATTTCTTTTATTTTTTGCTGAATGATGCTGTTTTGACAAAAACAAGTAAATTGATTATTTGACAAATACCTCTCGTTCACTCTGTAAGGCAAGAGCCTGGCAGACGTTCAAATCAGGCAGTCGGTCCCTTAAGTGCCTTAGCCATGAACAAAGTAAAAAACGTAAAATAAAAAGTCCCAAACCCACAATCGTACATAACATGTTTTGGTGTCGTCAAGGTAACGCGATATGTCGAGTGCTGTCCCATTTCTATTTATACAATTTTGAGCCCTTGCAGCCTCTCGCACTCAAGCATTTACCAGGTCAATTAAATCTGTGAGGGTTCAGGGCTTAGGCTTTAGGGGGGACATTGGGATTGGGCCATTGTCTTTCTCCACTTATGCCTATTCAGGGTCAGGGGTGACAAACATACTCCCATTCACACCTATGAAGAATTTAGAGAAACCTACGTCACACAGGGAGAACATGCAAACTGCAAGGAGGAAGGACCGGGACCTTGCAGTTAGGCCACAGTCCTAACTACCAAACCACCATGCTGCCCCCTTCTATTCTATTCTATTGTTATATATTGCATACTTAACACATGCAGCATACATACATTATTACCATATGATTTTGCTTATACATTCATATTTGTTTCCCATGTTTCATCCTGAATATATTCAACATTTTTGGAATGTTTTCGTATGGCTCTATGGTGTTAGCATGGAGTCCACTATCACTCAACATAGTGTATGCTAAAGTGTTAGCATGGAGTCCACTATCACTCAACAAAGTGTAGGCCTATGCTAAAGTGTTAGCATGGAGCATACTATCACTCAACATAGTGTATGCTAAAGAGTTAGCATGGAGCCTACTATCACTTAATGTAGTGTATGCTTGAGGTGTATTCCTTTAAACTCAGGCCTATGGGCCTTCATTAAAAATATATATGCTTTTGCCATTCAATATTTGCCATTCAGTTCAAAGCAACTCATAGTACTTACATGCCCCAAGTGGCCTCACTGAGAATCGAACCCCTAACACTGGCACTATTAGTAGCACTGTTAGAAATAAAGACATCAGAGACAATGCTGTCTGTTGGAATATTGAGAGACATCCTCAATATCGAGAAACATTCAATATTCCAACAGACATTTTGCTGATGATGGCCAGCAGTTTTGCCAGCATCCTTCTCTCTGCTACCTCATCCAGGGTGTCCTGGTTAATGCCCACAACAGAGCCAGCCTTCCTGATCAGTTTGTTCAGCCTGTTGGTATGCTTGGCCCTGGTGTTAGCACCCCTACACACCACCGCAAAGAAGATGACACTGGCCACAACCGACTGGTAGAACATATGCAGCAGAGAACTGCATATGTTCAAATGCATGTAATTAGTGTTTGTAAAACAGTGGTGTAGTGGTAAAATTAAAAGGTAGTAAATTATGGACATCATAAGGACATCAGTTGATGTACAATGCCTATAAAAAGTATTCACCCCCCTTGGATGTTTTCCCCTTTTGTTGCTTTTATACAAGAAATCATGGTCAATATAATTTGGCTTTTTTGACAAGAATTTGCAAAAAAAGCTTCTTTCATGTCATGTCATTAGTTTTACAAACTAATGTCAATTAATTAAAAAAATATAATGTAAAATAAGTGTTTGCATAAATATTCACCCCCTATAAAAAGTGACTGACCTAATTCAACAGAGGTCCAGCTAGTTGATGCCAGCAGTGTCACAATTAGTGAAATGGAGATCACCAGAGTGCAGTTGATGTGTGTCAAGTGATTGTAGTATAAAAACACCTGTGTCTGGGAGGTCCAGGTCTCTGGTTCATCGGTATTCCTGCAACATGAAGACAAAAGAACACTCCAAGCAACTCAGAGAAAAGATCATTGAAAAGTATAAGTCAGGAGATGGCTACAAAAAGATTTCCAACTCACTGGACATCCCACAGAGTTCAGTTAAATCCATCATTAAGAAATGGAAGGAGTATGGCACTTGTTTAAATCTGCCTAGAGCTGGCCGTCCTCACAAAGTGAGTGACCGGGCAAGAAGAAGACTGGTGAGGGAGGCCACCAAGACACCTATGACCACTCTGAAGGAGTTAAAAGCTTCAGTGGCTCAGATGGGAGAGACTGTACATACAACAACTGTTGCCTGGGTTCTTCACCAGTCGAAGCTATATGGGAGAGTGGCAAAGAGAAAGCCACTGTTGAAAAAAGCTCATATGAAATCTCGCCTGGAATTTGCCCAAAGGCATGTGGGAGACTCCAAAGTCAATTGGAAGAAGGTTCTTTGGTCTGATGAGACAAAAATTTAGCTTTTTGGCCATCAGACTAGACGCTATGTTTGGCGAACACCAAACACTGCACATCACCACAAACACACCATCTCCACCGTGAAGCATGGTGGTGGCAGCATCATGCTCTGGGGATGCTTCTCAGCAGCAGGCCCTGGAAGGCTTGTAAAGGTAGAGGGGAACATGAATGCAGAAAAATATTGCCAAATCCTGGAGGATAATCTGACTCAGTCTGCAAGAGAACTACGATTTGGGAGAAGATTTATTTTCCAGCAAGACAACGACCCCAAGCATACAGCAAAAGCTACACAGAAATGGTTCAAAGACAACAAGGTGAATGTTCTGGAGTGGCCAAGTCAAAGCACAGATCTCAATCCAATCGAGAATTTGTGGCTGGACTTGAAAAGAGCTGTTCCTGCCCGATCCCCAAGCAACCTGACAGAGCTTGAGCTGTTTTGCAAGGAAGAATGGAGAAAAATTGCAGTGTCCAGATGTGCCAGCCTGATTGAGACATATCCACACAGACTCAGTGCAGTGATTGCAGCCAAAGGTGCATCTACTAAATACTGACCTGAAGGGGGTGAATATTTATGCAATCATTTACTTTACCTTATATATTTTTAATGAATTGACATTATTTTGTAAAAATCTGTTTTCACTTTGATATTAAAGAGTTTTTTTTGGCAAATTCTTGTCAAAAAAGCCAAATTATATTGACCATGATTTCATGTATAAAAGTAACAAAAGGGTGAAACATCCAAGGGGGGTGAATACTTTTTATAGGCATTGTATACATATATGTCTCTTATGTCTAAAAAGGTGGTAAACACTATTCTGCAAATTAAAATGTGACGCTAGATAAGTTTAGCTTCACCCTCCGTTACATAATCTGATGTAAAAACAATTGATCTTTTCATCAGTGTGTTATTTGGTGATCTCGTACTTAATTTTATAACCAGAAATCTCAGCAATAAAAAAACAACCACCCTAAAATACTTTAAAACAGGAATTGGTGATGCCTAGTGTCCATTTGGTTGACAGAAATGGATGGAAAGAGATACATTGACATTTTGAATATAGTAGAATATAGTTTTATTCACCAAGTATTATGGGGGAAATGTTTCTAGAATGCACAGTGATACTGTAAGTGTCACTTACAAGCGTCCCATTTCTACCTGGCATTAACCTCCATCCTGGGTGATGAATTGAATTAGATGGAGGCGCAAATGCAGCCAAGACTCACTGACGATCCGATGACCCAAAACCACCTCCCAAGGTGGTCAAAGGACACGTTTGACCACATTAACAACAACAAAGTAAATGTAAATGTAATGAGACTCATGCAATGATCAAATATGAGTTTAATACCAAAGAGATGGGTATACAACAAATCAGTACAGGATTCACTACAGAAACACACACACACACACACACACACACACACACACACACACACACACACACACACACACACACACACACACACACACACACACAGGTTAGAACGTTATATAGAGCCAATATTGGCCTTTTGTTAAAAATCAGATATTAGCTAGTCAGTGTGGTCCACCTGTGATATGATGGAGGTTCGTCCCTGACCACAGCTATAGTACATACAAACATTACGGCAGCAGTTCAATTTTATTATCCTTTCACATTATTTCGATTAGTGACTTCAGTCTAAAAATACAACGTTTTGGTATCGGCTTTCAAAAGCCAGTATTATTCAAACCCCCCCCCCCACACACACACATACACTGTAGGTGGAAAAAGAGGAGGAGGAAAAAGATGAAAAGGAGGGATTGTTGAAAGGTTAAGGGAGAGGAGAAAGAGGTGAGAGGAGAAATTGAAAGAATGAGTATGCGGGGTGGTAGGGAGAAGATGAAGGAGAAAGAAAAAAGAGGAGCCAAGAGAGAAAAGAAGGGGAGTGTTGAGGAGTGAAGGGCTGATGGGGGGGATTTCACCCAGCCTCATATCTCTCTGCTCCTAGATTCATGGCTGTCAGGGATTAGAGAGAGAGACAAAAGGTCAAAGGTTAGCCCCCCCCCACCTGTCCTGGCCTGCCATTTGCTGCTGGGTTGAACTGCAGCGTGGAAGGGGAAAGGCTTAATTGACACACTTTATCAAACTGCACCAGAACAGGCAGAACTAAACAAAATGGAACTAAAAACTAACAGCAGCTCCAGGTACCATATTTTGACCGTTATAAGTTAATTTTCTAAGTAGGTACCATCCTCTTTTTCTTGGTCCAGTCAGTGTCGTCCACCTCTGACATGATGGATACGATGCATTGATGATGATTTTGATGATTTTGATTCCACAGAAGTAGTACAGTCTTATCTTTCAAACCATCATATCAGTCAAACCCTCATCCTAAGCCATTTCTTAAATTCTTGAGTAGCATTTTCCTTTAAGGGGCGTTCTTTGGTGGTAAAGCAGGGTACAACGAGTTGGGGGGGTGATGAGATTTTTTTTCAATTTTTTGTTGACTTTTGACTGAGGTACACCATTCTAAAACACAACTTTATAATCTTAAATGACTGGCATGTAGGAGGTTCTCATCGTCTGTTAATCTCCTCCTTGAGAATTCACTGCAGCGTGGATGGCTAGACTCCCACCTTCTCTGCAAACCCCCTGGTGCTCTCCTGCATGGCCTGCCATAAAATCAATGAAAATAAATTCTTGTCTATTCCAATAACTTGGAATCCACGGATTGCTATCATTCATGTGGTGGAGCCACTGCAGTGGGGCATGGTCCGAAAAGAGGGTGGTAGCAGCGGAGGGTGCCGTGACCCATGACCACCCATTTCCGATGGGTGTCCTCACATGCAAATAGGCGACAGATGCACGGGCACTCTATTATTTTCTGCCCCTTCTACTGCCCTGATCTGATGGATTGCTATGATTCTTCCAGCAGCTGTACAACTTCTCAAAGAAAAAAAACCCCATTCTCTCTCCAGCCACAGATGCAGTCCCCCCAAAATGTCTACAGGTAGAATCCTGAGACCCTTGGCCCTAGGGTTTGGGAACTGCCATACTTTGCCATAACTAAACGACACCCCTGAACCATTCCAAGTTGTAAATCTGGCTTTGCTAAGTTGTCGTCACTAAAGTTGGCAAATTACTCAGCAAAAGTAATTGACCTGCTGACATTTTCCCTGATCAGCGTTAGTTTCCAAGAAGTCGAATGGAGACAACACCAGGAATGTAGAGCCAAGCCTTCCTGATTCAACTGTATCTTTTCTTACTTGTTAGGGTAGTGACGGAGGTACACACTGCTGTGTAGCAGCAGAATCGTCATTCTTTTGCTGTTGGAATGTATTGAGATAAACACACGCACACACAAAAGCACATGTACACACACACACGGCATCCCTGCAGTCAGAAAGAAAACTGGAGGTAGCAGAGCTTTGGCTAGCTCCCTTTCTTTGGATTGGTCTCCCTGCTGTGATTAAAGAGGCAAGTATATAAATCCAGACTCGCTTGTATTTGATCTACCTCAGCTTTGCACCCAGTCTCTTCATAGAGTAAGGTCAGACTAGTTAGCATTAGTTGAGGTTTCTAGTTTGTATGTCCTGTTGTCCTGGGCAGTATGGACATCCTGTGTGGTCCCTGATGCTTCCTCCCTCCTCCTACCCTTCCGGTAGTAGCTGAGATGGCACTGGCGTCCCGTGGCAGATGCGGACGTTCTCTAAGTGTTCTTATTGTGTTTATTCTGTGTATTTTTAATATTCCACTGTTTGTCCTCTCTCGACACCCATTGGTAGGGGATCCTTCTCTGTGGTCCTTCCCAAGGATTCCAACATTAACCTTTAACCTCTAACCTCATTAACCTAATGAGGTTTTCATGGGTGTTCTTCCTCTTTCTTATTGAGGGTCTAAGGTTGGGGGGGTTGTCATTTTCATTTATTGTTTCATAATGTGGGTGTGTGAAGAGACTGTAACTGTGATTAAGGGCTAATAAATAAACTTGACTTGACTTAATAATAAGTATATGAATGCATACTGATCAAAATCAATCAATCACTATGAAATAAATTCAACTGCATCATATCCATGGTGAACAACACTGACTGCATCACATCTAACTTTTATTGAAAGGCCAATATTGGCCCCTATATATCAGTCTAACCCTGTACTTCAGCAGGGTTGGGGGTTTGAACCTGGGTCCATCATGCTGTCCTAACTCTGCCTCCGTGTCTCTGGGTTGGAGGGGGTAGAGACAGAGAGGAGGGGGCCCTCGCTGAGGAGTGTATTGTCTTGAGGTTTTCCTCTTGTTAGTACCCTTGGCCCCTCAGTGTGCTGCAGCAGACACACACACATAGCCTTCCACTCCACCCCCTCCATCCCCTGTCTTTTCGGATCACTTAACAGGACAATTACTCTATCCATCTTTTCATTGTGGTCTATTGTGTTTGTACCCTCAGTTTAGAAAGCTTTTATGGGGAAACCTCTCTTTCTCTTCTTTCACCCCTTTCTTCATGGCTACATTTACACTGCCCTATTTAAAATGGTTTTGAAACATGTTTTACCTTCAGGGTCTAAACCAATGGCTGGGGTTAAGTGCGCGCTAACAAGCATCCGTTGGTTTCAGTTCGGTTTGCTAGTGATGATAAAAATTTTTATATAGGCACTATTCAATATTTTTATATAGGCATAGGCACTATTCTGAAGTGCCTATGCAGAAATGTTCACTCACAATGAGAGGGAATGAGAATAAAGTTGCATATACTGACAAAACAGGATATAAATTAAAATATAGCAAATATTTAAACAGTAGAATGTGTTAAGTAGTATGTATGAATGAAAAGTATGAAAAAAAATACAGCATTATGAGATTGTGCAAAATGTAAGCAGTAAAAAATGAAAAATGAAATAATTGAAAATGTATTTTGAAAAAAATGTTGTGTACAGTCAATGCTACTGGCTTGGTTTACATGCTATTTTATTGCATCATTCAATTTTGTTTTCATTCTCAAATTGATTGATTGATTTGAACAGTAGAAAGTAAAGTCGTTTGCTATTCTACACCTGGTAGTAAAGTACAGTAACATGCCACCGTATTGGGACAGTTAGCTAGTGGTATCTAGCTAGCTATTGGTTACTAGCTAGCTCTGTCAACTTTCCTTGGAGAAATAAAGGTTTAAAACGTTTTGTGTGGCTCAGTTGGCTGAGGTACCATGTAACCGTGACCTATCGTATGTATTGTCAACTATCCAAAGAAGGCAAAAAATGCCCCTAAATATATATATTTTTAAAAACTAACCATTGCACATGCTAATGTTTTAGCACACTGTATGTTTAGTGGGTGGTACAGGTTAGTTTTGCAAAACGCAGCGGTTCAATTGATACCGAAAACACAGAGGTAAGACTGCCTCCAAAATGAACTGATCGATACACTTCTTTGCCAAAAAGCAATTTTATTCTTCAAAAAACATCCATGATCCCACATTTGTTACCTTAAATGTTGCAGTTAAATCAACAGATTGTAAACCCCAGTGGAAATGCACTACCACCCCCCCCAGCTAGTGAAGGAGGAGAGGGGAAAGGAGGTGGTGGCGAAGTTGGGGGGCACACCCGGGGTCTCTTTGGGAAGAAGCCTCAGTCTTTTCTCTGGCTCCATTTTGGTGTCCAGACTTGATAGCCGTGATACCAGGGCATTCAAGGACTTGAAAGACGCTGACGCACTTGAGAGCCACTGGGAGCGTCCTTCCTTCCTCCTCACTGTGTGTGTGTGTGTGTGTGTGTGTGTGTGTGTGTGTGTGTGTGTGTGTGTGTGTGTGTGTGTGTGTGTGTGTGTGTGTGTGTGTGTGTGTGTGTGTGTGTGTGTGTGTGTGTGTGTGTAGGACACTGTCTGCATTAGTAGCATTTCTACTTCATTACCAGCCAACTCTGTGACCCATATCGGTCAAACCCTAATTTTCAGAAAAGCATTTATTTATGTTTATTCCCCATTAAAGACTCTATTCGTATAGCACTTACATAGATTTGATGCTATTTTCTATGACTATGAATTTGTGTCATAGAAGTTCCAGAATTTTCTCCCTTGGGACCAATAAAAATGTACGCGAGGCCTAAAAAGGTGGGTAAACTGAGTTGAGGTGGGTTCACCCTCCACTAAGATTGGTTATGGGACTGACGAGTCCCATAACCATGAGTCTCAGTGAGTCTCAGTCTTAACCTCTGCTGCTATAGCACACCATTATCAATCAATACTGCCCATAGAAATTGAATGGATGGAATTAATATTCCCATGGAACCAGGCCATTTTGAATTTCAGTCTGCCGTTTTTCTTTGCCATGGGCCTTTGCCACAGTCTGGGAAATCCCTGCCAAGCATAGAATTCTATTCAATTCTATTCTTCTATTGTAATGCTGCTATTTCAATGACTCAGCTTTTTTGTGTCTAGGAATGAATCATCATCATCATCATCATCACCATCATCATCATCACAATTTTATCTTTTATGATCGGTTTCTCATATATCAGTGTGTGGCTTGGTTTTAACTTGTAACTTAACAAAATGAAATGACAATGACAATGAAATTGACAAAATCAGCCAATCAGATGCTGTTACACGAAAGCCAATCAGCATCTAGTTTGTATGCTCCCTCATTTTCGGTTAAACTCTGTCACATTTTTAAAGCTGCATTATATAACTTTTTTCTAGTCAGTCTAGTTCATGAAGTGGGACTGCGACAAGGAAGACTGGCCAACCCCCCTTCATTAGGCCACTGTAGATTCACTCCATTCACCCCAATGGAGTTTTGGAGTCGGTAGGTAATTGGCGGGAATGTTTTCTCAGAGCACAGGAAGTGATGGATTGAAGGTTATGAGCCGAACGTACACAACTCTAAATCAGCAATTCTCCTAAATTGTTGATGTTGTGACTCCCTGCTCTGTGGCCGCTAGCCTCACCTTGATAGCCTCAACCCAGCTCACAGGTGGCCACGCCCATAAGACACGCCCACAGCAAATGGCATACGCCCTGAAACACCATTGAAAAGTCTGTTTCAGACAAACAGGGGGATTTAGGTAACAACACCCAGGAACACAGATACAGACTGATGATGTTGAATATATCCTATTAATTTATTGTTTTTTACATGTCAATAACGTTGCTTACTGCAGCTTTAAATCCTTTATTAAAGCAAGAAAAATATGCTCAGCCTATTCTAGATGAGTCAAGCAGTTCAGAATCCGTCCAGAAGTTAAAATACACACAAGAATTTCATTATTCTGGGTTTCAGTGGAGAGTTTAGAGTCCCATGATGGTCTAAATACTGTTTCAGAGGCTTTTCCACCCTGACAAGAACACAATTCTGAGTGAAAACACAGATTATCAATTTGTGGTCTTGAAAGTGGTTTTGGCTTGAAAGATGCTCAATATCATCACAAAACAGTGCCCATCACTCCTAAAACATTGGTGCTGGCCTTCAAAAACCAACATACCTAATTACAATTAACAGCCTCTTCTTTTCAACGCTCACTCTCTCTCTCTCTCCTCAGTCTCTCCTCTTTTAAGTTATTCTTTTGGGTCAGTTTCTTTTCATTTATCTCCAGTCAAAGACAGTGAGGTTGGATCCCACAGCATGCAGGCCTCTATGCGCTCTCTATAGCTGCCACAGCATTCATCTTCATCATCATTACTGGGTTTCACTCATTCTTTATCTTCCCTTCTTTCTTTCTTTCTTTCTTTCTTTCTTTCTTTCTTTCTTACTTTCTCTCTCCCTCTCTCAGTTCAAAACGTTGTCAAATTCAGCCTCTGAGTAGATTTTTAAGTAGATTTTTAGGTAGGTACATTTCAAGCAAATTTAATCCATTAGAGGTATAGATGAACATTTCTTATGATATAATAACCTGACAAACATCAGAAAATTACATTCCATTTAATATATTGTGTATATTATATCCAGCTCTGATTAGAATCGCTACCATGCATTCACAATGTGCTTATAATATGCTTATAATGCCTTACGAGCGTGACTTCAAGTTCAGTCTTATTCAAACTTCATAAATGTGATCTATAGGGGTTTCCTCAACCTTTGACACTTATTTTTTTAAAATTATAATTTTCTTGTCACCCCAAATAGATGTTTCAGATTATTGCGTAGTAAAATGCACCCTGGTTTCAGGTCTACAAGCTGATTAACGTCAATATCCCGCAAAAGTAGCCAGTAGCTTCATACAACTTTATGATTGTTCGATCATAAAGCATCGGTGGTTTCCTCCACAATAAATCGGGGAGACATTTTAATGTTTTCTCTCCACATCCACATTGTGTCCCCAGGACCACATTTTGAAGCCCATCCAGGAGCATTAATGGATTACATAGCAGAAGGCTAGCGAAGCCGATTGCCGCGGACCGCTTTCTATTGTGAGGGAGATCAATCATAATGAATCAACGGCGTCTATAGGCTGCTATTGTGGCGTCCGTGCTATGACCCTAACCCGGGCCACCCTGAGAAACAAAGGTCAAAGGTCACACACAGACACAGACAGACAGACAGAGAGGGAGGGAGAGAGAGAGAGAGAGAGAGAGAGAGAGAGAGAGACAGGAGAGGCTACATGCATCTCTGTCTCTCTCCCCAGACCCTCTACACCTTCAGATAACTTTGATTGGTGATTGGTTGATTGGTGTATGTGTGTGTGTGTGTGTGTGTGTGTGTGTGTGTGTAGCTAGGGTTAGCCTCACCCTGCCTTAAGGAGCTGCTGACACACCTAAAACTATTTCATTACTTTGGCTTTCAATGGAGAGTTTTAGTGTCCCATGATGCTCTCCTCTCAATGCTGTTTCAGACAAGAGCAGGGACACTCAAGAAGAAACAAGGTATCTTTTTTGTTTTGTTTTGGAATTTGTATTGAAAATGATCTAATGTAAAGATATTGGGCAGAAAAATCTGATTTTGGATCAGATTTTCATTTCAGACTAAATAAGGGGCCCCCGACATTCACTGGTCAAAGAAAGTCTGAGTTCTCTATCCAGGGAAAAAAAAGTAAAATTATCCAGATTTATTTTGCTGCCATTCATTGCTGCCATTTTGCACCCATTCATAATCTAGCTAAGGAGCATAATTACTCACCAGGGGTGTCAGTTCATTAACCCTAAACTAAGTCCCTGCGTCTGACATCATTTGCCGCCAAATCTTCCAAACCGACTTATATAGAGTGGAGCAACCGCTGATGAAAAATGAAATACATTAGACATATACGCCACCAAACTATCACGGTTATTAGAGGAAACATTGGTACTTAATGTCCCCCAATGTGATTTTTTTTTTTTAGATATGACTTTCAAATACATTCCTGGTGATTTTTGCTTTCCTCTTAATTGTATTCTCTAACCTGGTGGGATGACAGGTTACCAAAACTCTGTCAACCAGCCACTTCTGAGTCATGTGACTTTTGTTTCCGAGCCCTGGCTAATTGATCAGCGTGATCCTAAACCAATCAATTAGAAAAATGCAACAGAGCCAACTTTTCCACTCTGGTTCAGACTAAAGGAAAACCAACTAGGTGTGATCATTTTCAAAACTAACTAATGTCAAAGCATGTAAAATATTTTAGTAGAAAAGATTGTAAAAAAATATATTGAACTCATATCATTTTCAGATGCTGTTTTATTTCTGTTCATAAATTAAATATATTTGACACTGTCCAAGAAATGACTCCTCTATCTGTCTGTCTGTCTGTCTGTCTCTATTTCTCTGCCTGTCTGTCTCTGTCGCTCTCTTTCTCTCTCTCTGTCTGCCTCTCTCTCTCTCTTTCTCTCTCTCTCTTTGATGGTTGGAGTTTCATGTACAGTCATACTCGCCAGACTAAGACCATAATAAGACCAGAAGTAAGGCACTTCTGCCTTCAAAATAAGAGCATAAACTTTGCCACTTTTGCTAAATACTACAGATAACTCATTAAATATATTTGTGTTATTTCTTTGTCATAAACATAAAGGATTGTAACATATATTTGTCAATATTAATCATTTTTGTCAATAAATCAAAGATAATCGTCATGTCACGTCAGTTCTGGCTAACATTTTTGACCAGGTCGCCAGCTCGAATCCACGGACTGAAAGTGATTCAGTATCAATCAAGTGAATCTGCCCTCAACAACTACTGTCGAGGTGTCCTTGAGCAAGGCACTGAACCCCTGAATTACTCCAGTGGAGCTGCTCAGTGACCACCAGTAGCAGACTGTGGTTGTACTGTTCAGCTCCCAGATGTGAATGTGTGGTACTGTATCTGTGTGAAACAGGAAACACATCATTCACAAAAGTTTTCGTAAATTATTCTTAAATGTGTCGTACTTTTGTGTGTAAGAAAACACCAACGTGGGATTCATGAAACGTGCGGGAAACCTCGATTTGTGCGTCGAACAGGTGTATATTTGA
The DNA here is from genome assembly GCA_034670385.1 of Hoplostethus mediterraneus. Classification (NCBI taxonomy): domain Eukaryota; kingdom Metazoa; phylum Chordata; class Actinopteri; order Trachichthyiformes; family Trachichthyidae; genus Hoplostethus; species Hoplostethus mediterraneus. Next base: position 384,282 of record JAXDDW010000122.1, on the reverse strand, counting down.
TGAATGCCAATCGTTCGTAAATTGAACACCGTAAAAGGCTGCAGACTGAAAGGTTGTGTGCAATAAACCAGGGGAAAAAGGGAAAAGAGGAACTTGGCGGAGTCCGCATGATAACAAACAACAGAGTTTTCAGAAGCATCAGCAGCCACAGGAGTCACTGATAAGAACTGATAAAAGTAAAGCATGGCAAGAAATTATTAATGCTGTCAATGCTGTTTCAGCAGAAACACACGCCGTTGCTAAGGTTAAAAAGGTCTTTTTTTTCTACAAGAAACTGAAACATCTTGTTGTTGTTGAGGTTTGGCACTACTGTGATTGATTTTTTATAAGGAATAAGCCACTCTAAGAGCCTTCCCACATGTTTCCAAACACACTAACACATTTCTGCACGTTTCCAAACACAAGTAGGATTTGAGCGTACCAACAAATAAATTCATATACAAACAAAATTAACATCAGACATGTTCATAGAAACGTTCGTACTAACACTTTGCGATCAAATCTGATGGTACGCACGTTTCGTGATTGAGGCCCATTGTGCTCAGTGAACTTTCCCAGGCTACAGGTTAAAAAAAAAATGGTACGGGTTTTTATTTTGAAACACCAGACCGGAAGTCCTATTTCTTATCCTCTCACAATTGACGCTGGTATTTGATTATATGAGGGCGCAGCAGCAGTTGGACACAGCACAACTTGTTGCTCTACGGAGAGACGGTCGGGCAACTTCAGTCTTCCTTAGAAGTCTGTCTCGTTCAACAAAAGAAATTAACTCATTCTCCGACGGAGAAAGGGAGTAAACTAACCTAGTGAAACGGGTGCAAAAAGGAACCAATTCGTTTACAATGAGCTCGGTAGCTTAAAAACGTTTTTAATATTTGTCCCACACAGAGAAACAGAAAAGCTGTGAGAGCTGGAAGTCCCATTGGCCGACAAAACATGGAGAAGCACATGATTTGTCGTTGTTAAGTCGCGACTATATTGTTAGTATTTTTTTTTTTTTTTTTTTTTAGCTCAGCGAAAGGGGAGACCGCTGGTAGAGACACCAACTGCCGTAAGGAGTGTGAGGTAAATGGAGCCCCAGTTGCTATGCTGCGAGGTGGACAGGCCTGTTGTCCGGAGGGCCTATCGGGACCGCAACCTGTTGACTGACCGGGTCCTGCACGCTCTCCTGCGGGCAGAGGACAACTACCTCCCCGCTACCAACTACTTCAAATGCGTCCAGAAAGAAATAGCTCCGTGCATGAGGAGGATAGTGTCCACCTGGATGTTGGAGGTGAGTAACCCCCCCCCGCTCCCTAAAACATATAGGACACCTCATTAAATATCTCCCGACATCTTTCTATTTCCACTCACAAAGAAATTCCCAATCTCTGTTAAAAGTAACACTCGCTGAACGGTTTAAATGTAGGTGATAAAAACTATTTTTTGAATTGGTGTCTGAATGTTTTGGGAAAATGTGGCGAGTTTCCAGTTTCCTTTGCAAGACCACGCGCTGCCTTTGTGTGTTGTGCTCGTGAGGAACTAAGTTTTAGGTTTCACGAGAACTTAGTTGCGCGTGGGTTAGGTTTACACGCTCTGCGTCCTTTTGCATAGACTTCCAGTTGAGTTCACATTACAGTTCATATTCTACAATTGTTGGGGCTTCTCTCTCTCTCTCTCTCTCTCTCTCTCTCTCTCTCTCTCTCTCTCTCTCTCTCTCTCTCTCTCTCTCTCTCTCTCTCTCTCTCTCTCTCTCTCTCTCTCTCTCTCTCTCTCTCTCTCTCTCTCTCTCTCTCTGTGTGTGTGACTGATTGCATGGCTATCTTTTGTCAATGCGTGATCTTAAGCTTTTCTTTGCGACATCATGTCATTATATGATCATGACAAAAACATCCCTTACAACTGTTTCTGTCTTCTTGGCTGATTGATTGGGATTAAATCAGTCTAGTGTTGGAAATGGTATGTACACCTTCTATGTATCTTGTCAGTAATATCAACCAGGAGATGCATCTGACACAATCCACCTTATTGAGCTAATTACTTTTGGTAAGTTTGTTCTCTGAATTTACAAGACTATGGCAGCCCCTCCTTCCCCCAGCAAATAGTCCTGCTGGCTGTTGCTGTAAACACTTATGAACCTGCCCGTTAAATATCAGTTTAATATTGTCTGTGTCCTTTTTAGATAAAGTATGTCTCAATTTGGGATTTTCTTTGTTTATGTTTTGCTTAATTCACTGATGTCCCTGCATCTAAATATAATTTACCATCAAAACGTCCAAACCTGCTGATTTTTACTAAATATCTGAGGTCAAAGTGGAGCAGCAACTGATGACTGACAAGATATTATTTGGCAGGTGTGATGAATTATTAGATATAGGTTGGCAAAGATTGTAAGGCGGCACAATTCCCTCTCGCTATGAACTAGTTCACAACTGATAATGATTGATAGTTTCTTTAATTTTGTCTCTCCAGGTAGGGCGGGGGACGGGGGGGCTAAATCTTTTTTTTGCTCTATGGGGCTGATATTGCCCTTTTATTTAAAAAATAAAATGCAATGTAGTCAGAGTAAGATACAATGGATATGATGCTCTTAGTTGGATTACATAGTTGTTGTGGAATTGATCAATACTATACTGGCTTGTATCTATAGGGACACGCAATATTGGCTATCAACAGCTTCAGTCCAGAATCGGTATCGGGCCTCGGCAATTATTAGTTAATTGATTAATGACCATAAGTGTCATAACAAAATTTGTCTGGTTTCTCTTTGCAGGTCTGTGAGGAGCAGAAATGCGAGGAGGACGTTTTCCCTCTGGCTATGAACTACTTGGACCGGTTCCTGTCAGTGGAACCCACCAAGAAAACCCACCTCCAGTTACTGGGAGCTACCTGTATGTTCCTGGCATCTAAGATGAAGGAGACCATCCCGCTCACTGCCGAGAAACTCTGCATCTACACAGACAACTCTATTACACCAGCTCAACTACTGGTAGGTTTTTCAATAGTTGTCACCCACACGATGAAACTCAAATGTGATATCTCAGACACCACTGAACCAGTTTTGACAAATATTTCACTCCTTTGCACTGTGTTCTGTCATTTAAAATAAATACACTGATTGGCCCAATGAGGGAGCTATAAGTAAAGGTCAAAATTTTAAGTTTACTTGAAGGGATGATGCATCTTGTTACTGATTGGTCCAAAGGGTGCTGCATCATTCGTGGAGGAGGACATGTTTACTGTTGCCTTGTTTAATCGTTGATTCATTTTGGTTTGTATCATTGGAAATGCCTGAGCACAGCAGAGTTGCGGTTGCTACTCCCTGTATTGAACTGAAAGTCACCCTAATATTGCCACATAGAAAACTCCATCATGCCAAGTCACCTGTAGGCATATAGGCTAGTCATGATTGAAAGGTTGTGAACCCCTTGTGCAATTATAGATTTTTTTATTTTTACCATGCAATCCTTACTTAATCAAAGTTAGCCTTTCATTAAGTAAACTTAATGATCTATCTTAACTAAATTCACATGTTTTAGAGGAAATTGTGACTAGTCAAGTGGGAATTGTTGAAAATGAACAGGGAATTGGTACAGAAATAAGTGAACCTCCTCTTGCATTAGTTAAATCAAGTAGGTAAGTGGAATCAGTAAATAACTGGGTATGAAGTTAACATTTCAACAAAGGTCAGATCTTTGGGGAGGAGTTTGTGTGGCACCCCCATAAATACAGGTGAGTAACCTGGGGTCCGTTCCAGGAACCAGGTTCAACAAACTGAGTTGATTAACTCATACATAGGAAACTCTGGGTTTTCGGTTCCAGAACGGCTGATCTGAGTTAGTTCAATCAACTCTCGGTATGTTCACCCTGAGCTAAGCACGTGCCTGACGACAATAAAAAGCCATCATCAATGGAGGTCCGATACGACGATTCACCATGGCAACCAGCAAGCAGAAGGGTCGTCGTACATCACCCCACTGGAGTTGGAAGTGCTACTACTTGCATTTGGGGAGTATGAACACATTTTCAAAAAGAAGAGCAACACAGCTGCAGCTGCAAAGGAGAGGGAATTGGCGTGGGAGAGAATCGCTGCCGAGTCAATGCATACGTTTGAATGCAGTAGTGTATTCATTTAACATTTAACCACACTTTCTTATAATATTACCTACATGTGAGAAAGTGGTGGAATAGTATTGGAAAAAAATATTTTCATTTAGGTGCAATCCCATGGGCGCAAAGTGCACTTGGCAGCAGCTGAAAATGAAATATGAAAACATACTTCAAATGGTGTACTTGGGGCGGCAAATTAGAAAGGCAGATCTAGAAATTTAATTACTGGAACATAAGTTAGAGGTGGGTGCATGATCACAGGTGAAATGTGTTTTTGGAACAATATAAAATACTAACTGTTGCTTTTGTATTTGTAGGAAATAAAGACGACCAAATGAAATGTGTCTTTATTTGACTGCTCGGGGTGGTCGTAGCGTAATCTGTGAACTCTAAACGGTATATTATATCTCGGACAGCTCTTCCATCCTGGACATAGAACATCTAATCGGGGGCTCAAAATCCTCTCCCGACATAAGACTATGCAAATTACTTCCACTTCCACATCGATCGGGTTACCGAGGAAAGGACATGCCATGTCTGACAGCTGCTTCAGGTTCAGCAGAGGGAGGAGACAGGGAGAAAGTCAGGGTTTGTTCAAGAAAACCTGCCAGCGAGCAGGTTAGGTTCACAGAGTCAGTTACCATGGTAACTGAATCAGAGTTTGAGTTACCTCTCTTTCTGGAACGTAAAACCCAGAGTTTCCCTCATCTCAGGTTTACCAAACTCAGAGTTTTCACTAAACCCGCTTTCTGGAACGGACCACTGGTCAGTTTGGTGTCACCATGCAGGTGTAAGAAAAACACTATGCTGTGAACTAAGGAGACCTCAGAGGACCTCAGCAACAGAGTGAATCTGTCTGGGGAAGGTTAGGAAGTCATATGAAAAATATTTGGGCTCCATAATAAAACTAGTAAAAAAAACAACAACCCAAGAATAACATCTGGAGATCTACAAGCCTCCATTGCTGCATCTGATGTCATTGTGCATCCATCAACAATGAGAAGAACACTGAATAGAAATGGCATTGATGCAAGGGTAGCCAGGAAGACGCCCCTGACAAGCTGGACAAAAATGAAGATTTGTGGAAATCTGTTCTCTGGACAGATTAGAGTATATAGCAGAGTATATGCTATATATATGCAGAGTATAAATTGTGTATATATTGTGTATATAGAGTGTGTATATAGAGTATATATTGTGTATACTCTGCTTGCCCAAACTCGGCATCTATTGCACGCCCAACCATCCTGGTAGGGGGATCCCTCTCTGAGTAGCCCCAAATAGAGAGACAAATAGAGAATCGAATAAACAAGAGCTAAGACAAATAAGTGAACCCAATAAACAAGAGCTAAGACAAATAAGTGTATCCAAGAGCCAATAAACAAGAGCTCAGGCACATAAATGACGACAAATAGGCAAGGCTAGGAGGAAGGGTCAGGGTAGTGTTTCCTGAAGAGGTGGGTTTTCAGCCTGCGGCGAAAGATGGGCAGCGACTCTGCTGTCCTGACATCAGTGGGGAGTTCATTCCACCACTGCGGGGCCAGGACAGAGAAGAGCCGTGACCGTGTAGATCGGCCGCAGGGACCTCTGAACGACGGGGCAACCAGTCGCCTCGAGGCAGTAATCATTTATTATTTTCACATGTTGGGCACTGTGAAACCCTTAGAGCATAGGTCACTAATAGGCGGACCGCGGTCCGGGTCCGGACCCAGACTCTGTCCTGTCCGGACCCAGAGCCGGAACCGACAAATTATTGAGTTTTAATCAGTTTTGGCGGAGATTACATTTTGACCGGCGACTTTTTTATGACGGTGTTTCTACGGTTTCTATATGCTACTCAGGGATATGCTAAAGGGACATCCTGCCTGTCTCTGATTGGCCAGTACTCGTTGACTTTGGTTTGTGGAAAGTCAGCCAATCACAGGCAGAGTAGGGCGGGCTGTCAGCCAATCACAGGCAGAGTAGGGCGGGCCTTCATTGAATAGAGGCGCGGAAAACAGCTGGCACTGTTGTGACAGCGGGAGTGACAGTGACAGGTAGAGAGAAATACAAAGGATTGAGAAGACAAGAGAGAGAGAGAGAGAGAGAGAGAAAAGCGGCCAAAGTGTGAGTCAGTGTACCATGGCGTGTGCGAAACGGCGTAAGGTTGACACCGAAAACCGGGCTTTTAATCCGGAATGGACCGAGGCGTTCATGTTCATCCTTCCCGTAGGAAGCTCGAAACCGCTGTGTCTCATCTGCTCTGAGACGGTGGCAGTGGTTAAAAGTGGGAATGTGAAACGCCACTACGATACCAAGCATAAAAATACATTTGATAAAAGTTACCCACTAAATTCGGCAGTTAGGCTCCAAAAAATAAGTGATCTTAAAGCCAACTATGATCGATACAATGACAATGCTACTTAAATATATATAAATTAATCGTAATGTATAACTAAATTATAATGCAACTTAAACATGATGATGCTGCGGACCTGTACATGAGCAAATTTTCTCTATCCGGACCTCCTTAAATCATAATTGACTACCCCTGCCTTAGAGACTGTAACGGTGATTAAGGGCTATACAAATAAATATGATTTGATTTGATTTGATTTAGTCTTAGTTATTTGGTCACAATCAAAAATGTCATGTTTGGTGACAAACCAAAACTGCCCACCACCAAAATACCCTTCTCCCTACGGTCAAACGTGGTGGTGGAGTGTCATGGTCTTAGGCTGTTTTTCTTCCTCTGGACCTAGATGACTCAATATCTTACCTAGATATCTCAATATTCTGAGGGAAACCAGAGAATTCTTGAACAGAATGTCAGACCATCAGTCTGAGAGATAAATCTGGGCTGAAAGTAGCTGTTCAACAAGAAGATGATCCTAAACATTCAAGCAAATCTACCAAAGAATGACTCAGGAAGAAGACGTTTAGGCCGAATCCCATTTCTAATTTTTACTCCTACGTTTTCGAGTGCCCCTCGCCCTTCGGCTTGGCCCTCGGAACAGAGTCACAAGGGGTAGTGGTAGAAATCTCTCCCTAAGAAATGGGACAACCCTTCAAGACCCTGATACGTCATCGATGACGTTTACGTAAACAGACGGGACGAGTTTGTTATCGGAGATGACTATGGCAATAATGGTATTATCACAGTGACATTTGCCATTCATCTGATGGAGATAGAAAAGCATGAACGCTCGCGATTTGTTCACAACTTATACGTTTCACACTACCAATCGATCAAAAAAGTCCTCAAATAAAAAAGACCACTGCTTCATTACCAGTCCACTTCATGACAGAATAGCGTTAGCGGTGCTCTGTAGTCTAGCAAGCCGTGCTCCTAACGTTACCCTGCCAGTCTGTATTGGTATTAGAGGAGCCGTAACAAGTGCAGCAACTTCACTGCTGGACTTTAGTTATATTTCGTCATATGCCATCAAAGGGGGGAAATGCAACATGGAAATATGTCAAAATGCGGGACTGTCATGCACAAATCAGCCTAAAACAATGTTGTAACGTTAACTATCGGCATACTTAGTGATATTTTGTTACGCTTGTTATAAAGAAAAGGTCTATAATACATTGAAACAACATTAAACTAAGATAATACGACGGTTAGAATATTTTTTAAGAAAATACTACATCTGTGGTTCACTTTGGATGGTAGTGTAGCGTTTGCCATGATCTTCCAGTTGATTCGCAGGTCATTCTGGGAGATTTCTCCTAGCCCTCGGTTTGTAGTGTGCCCCTGAAGAATCTCCGTTTGGAGGGCCATGTAGCCCTAACACTTCGCCCTACACCTCGATCCCAACAAGAATCGCGACACTCTACACCTGACCTGAACCTGCTCTTCATGTGAGACCTCAAACCTCACTGAGTTGGTGGAGTTCTGTCAGGAGTGGGAGAAAATCCCTCAGGGAAGATAAAGAGACTGATCAGTGGTGAGCCAGTTTCTAGGAGAACTTACTCCAAGTCATCGCTGTTAGGGGGACGCCACAAGTTATTGATTGAATGAGTTCACATATTTTCGCAGAAAGGGATTTTTTTGTTTGTTTTTGTAGAATTTATATGGGACTATAAGCTGGGCCTCTAGTGGGGATGTGATGGCTTTGCATGTTGGAGAGCTAAATATGGATCCTATGACATTCTCCAGCCTTCCCTTTCCCTATCATTCATTCACTCCCACCGTCATCTTTATTCATCCCTGTATGCGTACATGTCTCTTTCTTTGCATCACACTTTTTTTTTCTCACCTCTCCACCCTTCTTTTGATTTGTAGCATATGGAGCTGATGGTTTTGAACAAGCTGAAGTGGGACCTGGCCTCTGTGACGCCCCTCGACTTTATTGACCACTTCCTGTCTCAGCTGCCAATCAGGAGAGAGAACAGGCCGATACTCAGGAAGCATGCGCAGACCTTTGTGGCACTGTGTGCAACAGGTATGCATGGTACTACACTATAATGTATGTCAGGGTGACTGTATGCCATGGGAAGGGATACAACTTTTCTTTGGGTGCACTTTGTGCTGATAATTTGAAAAAGCAGGTCTTGCAATGTGCACAGTTTCCATTTTGACATTGCCACTATCGGCAATCGAACAATTACCACCAACCTGACTACCACTACTTTCTCCATTTTCAACTCTGTAACAACTACTACCAACTTAACTACTGCTACTTTCTTCCTTTTCAACACCATAACAACTACTACTAAATTTACTACCGCTACTTTCTCCATTTTCAACACCATAACAACTACTACCAACTTAACTACTGCTACTTTCTTCCTTTTCAACACCATAACAACTACTACCAATCTTACTACTGCTACTCTCCTCATTTTCATTCTGCTTGTTATTGTCCTAAAAAGCCAGACCTTTCCAAAGTTGACAGTCATTTTTCTTGCTTTTCAGACTTGTGTTGTTTTTGTTTTCCGTAGTTCTTGTAACTTCTTTTTATTAACTGCTATATCAACAAGATGTATCATTATTACTCTCCCCAGATGTTAAATTCATAGCAAACCCTCCATCCATGGTTGCGGCTGGCAGCATGGTGGCAGCGGTGGAGGGCTTACAGATGAGACTGGTGGGCAACACGATGACCTCTCAAAAACTGACTGAGCGACTAGCACAAATCATCAGAAGTGACCCGGTGGGTAGATCTATCAGTCAGTGGATCAACCAGTCTTGTAAAAGATGGATCTCCAAAAAGTCATCTGTACAAGTACTGAGATGAACTGTGTGTGATTTTTATATTGATACAAAAGTCTTAAACCCATTTTTTTCATGTTGTCAATGCGTCTTGGTTTCCAGGGTTGTAAAACATTTTGTACACAACAAAAACAACTCCTGCTGCTAGTTACAACAATGAACTAGGGTTCGACTGATATGGGCTTTTAAGGCCAATACCGATATTTTTGGATTGAAGCCGCTGACAGCTGATAGTTTGTGCCAATATTTATTTATAGCTTTAAATTTGACCATTTTCATGCCCCCAAAAAATACAAATACAAATAAAAATGACAGATTTATTGCTTCATTGAATTCCTAATTCCTAAGTCATACTAATGAAATAAACTGCTCAAAGAAATTAAGGGAACACTTAATCATCACAGTATAACACCAAGTCAATTAAACTTCTGGGATATCGATCTGTCCAGTTAGGAAATGTAAACGATTGTGAATCAATTTCACCTGCTTTGGTGCAAATGAAAGTGACAACAGGTGGACAGGAGAGGCAACAGCAAGACCACCCCCAAAAAGGAAATGGTTTTGCAGGTGGTGGCCACAGACCATTTCTCTCTCCTTATCCTTCCTGACTGATTTTTCAGTTTTGCATTTTGCTAGTGCCCTTGTCACTACTGGTAGCATGAGGCGGTACCTGCAGCCCATTCAGGTTGCACAGGTAGTCCAGCTCCTCCAGGATAGCACATCCATACGTGCCGTCGCAAGAAGGTTTGCTGTGTCTCCCAGCACAGTCTCAAGAGCGTGGAGGAGATACCGGGAGACGGGCCATTACACGAGGAGAGCTGGACAGGGCCGTAGAAGGGCAACAACCCAGCGGCAGGACTGGTATTTGCTCCTTTGTGCGAGGAGGAACAGGAGGAGCACTGCCAGAGCCCTACAAAATGACCTCCAGCGGGCTACTCGTGTGCATGTTTCTGCATGTCAGAAACAGACTCCATGAGGGTGGCATGAGGGCCCGACGTCCTGTAGTGGGACCTGTGCTCACAGCCATGCAGCCAGCACCATGCAGCTCGATTGGCATTTGCTAGAGAACACCAGAATTGGCAGGTTTGCCATTGGCGCCCCGTTCTCTTCACAGATGAGAGCAGATTCACACTGAGCACATGTGACAGACCTGAAAGAGTCTGGAGACGCCGTGGCAAATGTTATGCTGCCTGCAACATCATCCAGCATGACCGGTTTGGCGGTGGGTCAGTGATGGTCTGGGGAGGCATATCCTTGTGTTCCCTTAATTTCTTTGAGCAGTATAGTTTTAGGTGGAAGTGGAACACGTGAGGTTACCTGAGTTGCATTGAATCAAACTCAATTGAACTCTCTTTCTTCAGGACTGTCTCAGGGCGTGCCAGGAACAAATCGAGTCCCTGCTGGAAACCAGTCTCCGGCAGGCACAGCAACAACCGCACTCAGTTACCATGGAAACTAAGAACACAGAGGAGGGCTTGGACCTCTCGGCCACCCCCACTGACGTCCGGGACGTGAACATCTGATCGGATGCGGTCAAACGCAGGGTTACTATGGAGATGGGGCCCGGTGAGAGGAGGAGGAGGAGTTTGGACTAATTAATAGGATGATCTTCTGTCTTAGACACACACACACACACACACACACACAAATAGAAACACACACTTACATGTGGCTGTAGGTAGGTGTGTTTTTACATGATTTGTAGTGTGTGTTAAAGGGATGTAGCGGTGTGTAGATGGTGCTCTGAATTTACAGACAGTCCAAATTGGTGCCTGAATGCTCTCTAGCACTTGGACTGACCGTTTACCAACACAACGTATGTAGGACTGTACATACTACTATGAACCATATGAACTGTGGCTGGAGCCAGTAGGATATATGGACTGGACGACGGTGTCAGCATCATATCCAACCCTAAGACCAGCATTGAACAAGAAGTCTTAGTATTGAACAGTATTCTAATAGAAATTGTAATTCAAATTTTTTTTTTTTGGTAATTCTTTGAAGAAACAGCTGAAAGGGTGATGTGTGTTAATTGAGCTAACCAGGTTCTTTTTTTCCCTTTTTTTTTTTTAAGAGTGGTTCTCAGTCCCGGTCCTTGAGTGCCACAGCCCTACTGGGTTTTCTACATTCACCTGGCATCCCAGGTGCTTAGATGGCTAGCGTGGGAAACCAGCAGGGCTCTGGCACTCGAGCACACTGGTTTAGAGAGACTTTGGTGGTAACGCTGCCATTACGGTGTGGATTGTTTTTTATAGTGGCGGAACACTAGAAGAAACTGCTTTTCTTAGCAAACGTAAAGCTATTAGGATCCATTGGAACCCCTGCTCAAGGAACAATGTGTCCTGTGTCAGCCCACTGAGTTATTGACTGCCTTTTTAGAAGCTGTAGCAACTTGATGAATGGAGGGTTGTGGAAAATCAGGTGATATAAAAAGAAAAAAACTTCAACCACACATAAAAAGCTTGACTTTTAGGCGAACTGTACACAAAAAGGGATCCATTTTTTTTTTTTTTTACTTTAATGTAACAGTGGCCAAATCAAGACACCCCTTCTTGGGTATGAAATTTTATATTTAGCTTCTCTTGTCAGTTCCTAAAAGAGACTGTGTGTGTGCGCGTGCGTGCGTCTGTCCGTCCAGATTTGGCTCCTACATTATATGACCAACTGATTCTCATCAATGGTCTTTAAGGTACTAATGTTTAGATCCATAGAAGCTACCAATATACTATTATACCTAAAGTAAGGATATGATGACGCAAGTTTGTACCACTTGAGGCCCTTTTTTGGTGCTTTTTTTTTTTTCATCGTGCATTCACAGCCATCACTGGCTTCCAGTTTTCCACCCGTCCTAGATGAATTAAAATGGTGGTAGTGGAAACAATCGATTTCTAGAACACAGTCCATGGCAGGAACTCTGTCATTCCACTGACGATATAAAAGCACTTTTAAAAAGTGACTGACCAGACCTCAGGTGTCAACAGCAATTAACACTGGGGTGGCTTGAAACGTGACCAAGAAATGCATGTTCTTCATGTAATGGTGGTCTCAATGCAGAAAAGCAAACCTTATTTCCAATGTGGTTGCTTTCAGAGGAAAAACATATTTTAAAACAAAAAAGTGAGTTTGTCAAGATTTAACATAAACTGCCTCTGCCTTTGATTCATTTCCATTTTTTTATTTTTTTTTATTTTTTCCCCCTCAAATAATTTTTCCTCCTACACATTAATTGTCATTCCAAGGCGCCTTTATTATTGTCAGTGCTCGGTATATGAGGAAGAAGAGAGGAGAGTGGGAGAGGTGACGAAGACAAAATGTAGGAGAAGCTACAGAATCAATTCTTCAATCATTGTCACTGCCTTATAAGCTGCTAACTGAAGACGCCCCATGCTAAGTTTGACAAGAAAAAAAAAAAGGATACTTTGACATCTTGAATTGTATTTGTTAGTTTTTTGTTTTTTTTCCAGAGTTTTCCTTAAACTACCCTAAAACAGCTTGTTAGCATGCCCCGTACAAACCAATTGGTGCTGCTTTCTTCAAGCTACCACGTTATGTTGCAGCTACCCAGTTACCCATTAGTTTCAATGGGGAACACTTAAGATAAAAAGCCATTTTCAGCTAATTTCAGAACTAAACATCAAAGTGTCTGATGAAGAAAATAACACTAAAATTCAAAATCTCATTGTATCCCTTACATGACTTTTTCCCCCCTCCCTATTTTCAAAGTGTTTGCTGCTATTTTGTGGATGTATTTGTTTTATATAGAAGATGTTGCCAATATACTGCCATGGTTTAGGGGTTGATTTTCTCATAGAAAATTACATGTGTGACATTGTTATTGTTGTATAGTTTATTGGCATTGTGATCAAGTTTTATGCTGTGATTTCTGATTTTTAAAACGGAGAGAACACAGGAGATATAGATTTCTGAGATGGTTTTGTTATACCTCATTCTACAGGCAGTAGGACTAGGCCTCATGGTAAACTGGATTAAAACTTGTTGATAGAGTTTGGTCATTGCAATTTGGTTTTTAAATGTTAGCCATGTTCACTCAACAATTGAAAAAACAATTTTGTTTCGCCATGGTGATGTTATGGAGGTCATTCATGAATTTGGAGCAAAGCGTTGAGATCCAGCAGCTTCATGGCATCCATTGTACAACCTGACCAAACTATCCATGACTGGATGCGTTCATAAAAGCTTTTGGAAAAAAACCCACACCTTTTTGTGAGTTTTGCCAAGGGGCCTGATGGCCGTTAGAGCCAGGCGAGGGGAAAAAACTTTTAAATATGATGACAAATTATTGAAACTTAAGGTGCACTTAATTTATCTTTCCAACCAATCTCAAAAGTTGAGGCAATACTCGCATATGAAAAATAAAACCAAGCATAGTTTTGGGCCTGACTGAAGCCATAGGTTGTTTTCTAGCAGTAATTTAAACAGCCCTGTAGTTCACACAAGTCTGTGTACCTTTTTGTCTGGCACTGTTTTACAGGACATTTATGTCTTACTGCACAATAAAACCGAAAGACTTAACTAGCATCCTCCTTTTGTGTTTTTTTTGTGTGTGTCCTCGCAGTGCAGTCGACTTATAACAAATATGATTTTTTTTACTCACCAGCTTCAGGGCTGTCAGTCTGTAATAATAGTCTTCAATGACTTCTTTCCTTGCACATTTTACTCACATTTCTATTTTCCATAACTTTTCCAGGCCCAGGTTTAGTCAAAATCAGGCCAGTGGTGTCTTGAGATATCACATTTGATCAGTTTTATGGTGAAAATGTCTGATCTTACGATCACTAACAAGCATTTAGCTATACTTAAGATACCTTTTCTAAACTCCTAACACAGCAATACATCTACATCACACAATTAGCCAAATAGTAAATTTTCTGCCCAAAACCACATTTTGTTAAACACCAACTCTACGTTTCAAAATGCAAAAAAACTTTCTCTACATACACTAACTCTATCAAAACACAGCAAACCCGATTCAATATCAAATCATTCTTTCAAAACTCTAGCACATGTTTTCTATCCAAGAGGAACGTATAGTCAATCATAGCACAGGGACTTTCAAAATACTAACAGTTGATGGCATTACAAAAACTGCATTACTTTTCATGTTTCAGTTCTACCTGCATACAATATGAAATCCAATCCAATTCTCAAAGAATCCAATTTATAATTCAGTTTCCAGAGGTGGAAAGAGTACTGAAATATCCTACTCAAGTAGAAGTACTGTTACTTGACTGAAATTTTACTCAAGTAAAAGTACTGGTGTAAAAAATTACTCAAGTAAAAGTAAAAAGTAGCTCACTTAAATAGTACTCAGAGTAAAAGTTACTTAGTTACTTTTTTTGTTGTTGATCTTTATAATAAACTAATTTTGCTATGGTTACATGTATCCCATGCAATAAACTGAAAAAGGAAGAGAGGAAATTATTGTACAGTAGGAACTTGGTTCATTTATTGCTGAGCGAAGGCATCTGTATGTCATAAAATGAAGGATGTCAAAAGTATATACTATTACCATTTGAAAATAAATTAAAGCAGTTAAAACATATTGACACACACACACGTGTGTGTGTGTGTCTGTCTGTCTGTATGTGTGTGTGTGTGTCTGTCTGTGTGTGCGTGCGTGTCTGTCTGTCTGTCTGTGTGTGTGTGTGTGTCTGTCTGTCTGTGTGTGTGTGTGTGTATGTTTGTGTGTGTCTGTCTGTCTGTGTGTGTGTGTGTGTGTGAGAGAGAGAGAGAGTGTTGACCTGCAGTGTGCTGGTTGGTGGTAGGATTCAGTATTTACTAAATGAACAAAACCCAGACATGTGAAACGGTGTGTCCTCTGAAACTAGGATTAGCCACCACAAATATCGAAACGTGAACTGATGTTTTCTAAGGCTCTCAATTCTATCTGAAATTATAAACTCAATCTCCTCAAACAGTGCCACGCCTAATGTGCCATGTGGGAAGTACCATTATAACAGGTAGGAACACCAACCTGAACCTGAGAAAGAGACTGCCTATTGATTAGAAATCTAACTCCCTACAATTTGTTTTTGTTCCACTGCTCTTCCATTGTAGCGCCTACAAAAGCTGCATTCAATGATCTTCCTGACAGCTGAATTGGCGTTTGTGATCCAAAATCTCTTCCTAACGTTGGACAGTGTGTGAGTCCGCCCACTATGGCCCAGATTCTGGTGTACATGTCTAAGAATGAGCATAGACGTGTTGATCTTTGGAGAGAATGAGTGGATGCTTAGCTTCCTCCGGCATTGCTCCTCTACTCAATCTTCCTCCAACTCTCAGGAGTCCATTCTCCAAAACTGGATCCAGCCTGGATCCGGGACCGGCTGCGGCCAATTAAGCCTAATTGCAGCCGGGCCCTTTTAACCTGTGTGTGACTGTGAGAGCGAGAGTGTGAGAGGCTGGCGCCGTGTGTGTTTGAAGCCGACGCGGACGGAGGATCTGGTCGGCTGGAGGAGAGCGAGCCAGCCAGCCAGCGACGGGTGAGACGGAGCGGGAGCGGGCCGTCTCCTGCCGCGGCGTCCCGCGGAGGTCCGGGGGCAGCCGGGAGCCGCCTGCAAGCCGCCTGACCAGCCGGGGTTGGGGTGGGATGCCCCTGGAAGCCTGGCAGGCTGGGGCAGCCTTGGGGCTTCGCGGCTGGCCTACCGGGACCGGGGCGGACGACCGGCGGAGGAGGCGGCGCCGACCACAGCTGCCGTCAAGACCCGGGCCGTGAGATTGCGGTGTTTGCAAATAAAGCGGCCACGCTGGCCATTAAACTCTCCCCCTGCCTGCGTCTCTGTCTGTTCCGGAACCCGGTTATGTGGCACCTTGCCACATTTGGTGTTTTTGGCCAATGCATCTGATTGGTGTCTGGTCCCAGGGCAATTTTTTTTCTAGCTCGCAATATTCCTTTGATCATTTTAAATAATTTACTCAGTAACGGATGGATGTACAAACGTAGCGAACTACTTTACTTCATTCAAACCATACTTAAGTAAAAGTAAAATTACTGACTTTGAAAAATACTCAAAAAAGTACAAGTACACGAAAAAGCTACTCAATTACAGTAACGAGAGTACTTGTAATTCGTTTCTTCCACCTCTGTCAGTTTCCCTTGACTGTAAACCACTGTTTTGGTTGAGTGTTGAATGTGTGCATTTTTGGCAACATACAATCTAAAAGTGAATGAGTCATCTATACTTTATTGAATGTACAGTAGGAAAAAAAAAGCTTTATTAGCAACATGAAATTGCTGCCAGTGATGAACAGAAAATCCAACATATATGGCCTTTTGGTTCCAAATGTGTAAATATAAAATGCACAAATACAGTAAAAAAGGTACAGAAGGGAAAAAAACACCAAAATGCACAGTCCTGTTTTTTACAGTTGCTAACATCCTTTTGTCCAATCTGTAGTTACATTTTCAAAACTCTAAACACAATTAGCACAACATCCGTCGGTTGTGGACCAACTGTAATCTATACGATCTTCAGCATTTGGCCACATGTTCTCGTCCATATCACATCTATGTTGAAACGTAATGAAATGTACGTATGAAACGTAATGCAGTTTTTGTAATGCCATCAACTGTTAGTATTTTGAAAGTCATTCTGCTATGATTGACTAAATGTTCCTCTTGGATAGAAAACATGTGCTAGTGTTTTGAAAGAATGATTTGATATTGAATCGGGGTTGCTGTGTTTTGATAGTTAGTGTATGTAGAGAATGTTTTTTTGCATTTTGAAATGTAGAGTTGGTGTTTAATTAACAAAATGTGGTTTTGAGCAGAAAATTAACTATTTGGCTAATTGTGTGATGTAGGTGTATTGCTGTGTTAGGAGTTTAGAAAAAGTATCAAAGTATAGTTAAATGCTTGTTAGTGATCAAAAAAAACTAATGGTATGGTCCACAACTGACGGATGTTGCGCTAATTGTGTTTAGAGTTTTGAAAATGTGACTACAGATTGGACAAACGGGTGTTAGTGACTGTAAAAAAACTGTAGTGTAAAGATGCATCATTGCCAATCAGGCCCATAGTGTCTGAGATAACACGTATGACGTTGTGGCGCTATGTTGGGTCAATACGTTTTTAAATTGTTGGATCTCAGAGTAATGATGTATTACTCCGTTTCGTCGCAATCGGGCCAGCAGTGTCTGAGATATCGTACCTCAAGGGGAGACCACATGGTACAGCACGTGGTTTAAACAATAATTTTAATTCAAGTTAACAAGAATAAACACAAGATATAGTAGTATGGGGTGTGGCAGTCATTTGATCGGTATGAGATGCAAGTGTTGGATGCAATGACAGTGGGGTGAGGTGAGTTTGGCTGTGTTTGGAATGGTTCACTCGTTCACTCACTCACTATTCCCTATGTAGTGTTTGTCAGATAGTCCACTATATGGGCAACGAACAACCGAGGTTTCGGACACTACGCTGAACATCACTGCGTTAAAAAACTGCGCCGGATATTCACGTGACACAAGCGGACGCGCCCAGCATCACGTAAACAAACCGAGCACTCACGGCAGCAGGTTGAAATGTACTCCGGTAGTATCGATTTTGCAGTATTGAATATTAAATCACAAACAAATAATAATAAAATAAAAAAAATTGCCTTCTGCCGTCTTCATGACTCTTCTTTGGTAAGACACGAACGCATTGCATTGTGGTATACGGGAGAAATTGTAGGGTATATCGTCTGTTCACTACAAATTGTTGTGCATTGTGGGTATTTTATAGTGAACTATATAGTGAACCAAATTAACCGTTGAGAATTCAGACACTAGTAGAAAATGGCGGACACACTATATAGTCCACTATTTCTGTAATAGGGAACGGTTTCGAACAGGGCCTTTGTGTTGTAAAGTGCATTTAATCTAAAGAAGAAAAACAAAAGAGCCTAGGCATCTGCCATCCAGGCAGGCTTTTATTGCTTCCTCTCCAGGTGTAACCAATCCTGCTAATCACAAGAGAGACAGTTAGGCCGGCAGCTACCTAAATGGGAGGGGCAGAGAGAGAGAAAGATGGACACACCCACAGTCTAGACTATTTCCCAAGAGCCATCACAGAAGGCCCACCCATCATGTGAGGTTGTGTGAAAATGCAGGAAATTAGTTTTAAAGGGGGGGTATTGTACTCATTTTGGGCTATTTAAACTGTTCCTGGGGGTCTTTACAAGACGTTTGTGAAGTCTATAGCAAAGAAAAAACTAAAACCAGCTTCTGTAATCTGCAATCTATTTGTATCCAAACAGCGCAGCCAAACAACCAAACACGATTGTACTAATGGTGGCTAAAGTTTACCAAGCCTGACACGTTCGACAGACTTATAAAACAGACACTGGTCCCAACAAATAACTTTAAGATGAGTCCTGACTCCAACCAATAACTTTAAAAGATATGTCCTGACTCCAGCTTTAGTTTTCTTACTTCTTCCAGACCCAACAAGCCCGTGGCTAGCCCTGAATAACCAGCAGTTGAATATACTAACCAGACTAATTTGGTAAGTTAAATCAAAACATGGTGACACTTACAGATTCCAATTTTGCAGAAGGGTCACGTACCTTATGAATTACTCCATCTTTAAGCTTCAATTTAGATGCTAATCCTGCCGTTGCTCAAGCAGTCTGAGGATTGATCATCACACAGAAAAAAACTGTAGCCGTTGCCGTTAAAAATAAAATGAATCCACACTGTCCTGCATTTTCATGTGTTGGGAGACGTCAGGGATCTATGTTGCTGCCTGCATCCTACAAAATAATAACTGGAGCGTTGATATATCTCCAGATATGTTGTTTTAACTTCACTTGTCGGAAAGTAATGGTGCATTCCAGTGTACTCGGAAAAAACGGCGTCCAAATGTGATATGCGCCGATTCTCTTCACTAATGGCGCTGTAGTAGTTGATGAGTTTAGATGCTTGTAACATTCTGAGACTTACCATACAAACATGAGTTTGCTGCGGGCGATTATGTTTTCCCGAGCAGATGCACTGGAACACATTTAGATTGGAAGTTAGGAATACCGACTCGGAGTTTCCGATTTCCGAGTACAGTGGAATGCACCATAAGCAACGGCTTGCGGCACTGCCATGAGCTGCATTTTGCGACGACGTAAATGGGATTGGTTGTTCACCTGGGCGTGGGCATGCTCTGAGAGGGGCTGGACTTGCACCTTATGACGTCCAAAAGAACCATTTTCTGAAACAGGCCGTTTTTCTCCTATCTTTGGCACCATTTTGGGAAAAAGGAAAATACAGAAAAACGGGTTAACTTCCAGATTTCAAATTTTCTCAGCTGCTTAGGGAAGTAATTTCCTGTGGAACATGTATAAGCGCCAGGAATAAACTGTTTTCCATAATATGGGATCTTTAAATGGACAAGGGACCGCCCCCTCTAATTCTGTCCCCCAACCTTTCACTACACGTTAAAAAATGTTTTACATTTGCAACATAGACAAATATTGGTCAGAAATGTTGCTATGTGTTATGGAATAGCCTTGGAAAAGTCATGGAATTTGTGTCGCAAAAAAGTGAAGAACCCTGCCTTTTAATGGCGGGGACTTCCAAGATCCTCTCTGCCATCGTCTGCTTAGTATACCCAATGAGGCAGTTTAATGCATCAGGGAAAAAAAACTTCAGTTAGCCCACAGGGCCTATAGGCCATAGCCACGTTTACATGCACATACGAAAACAGGATTCAGTATACACTGATTCTGTTCATGTTCTTATGCTCTTGGTTGAAGTAAGCATAATCACAGTAACAGAGAGAGAAAAAAACACGACACCCCCAACCTTGGAATCTCACTGAGGACACAGAAAAACTCCCACAAAAACCTATTAGGAAAAAAACCCAAAATGGAAACCTTGGGGAGGGGCTACTCACAGAAGGATCACTCTACCTGGACAGTCAGGTGCACAATGGGTGCAGAGAGTGGGCAAATAGTGGATTAAATGTTAACAAAATGGAACATAGACAAAATGCACAGCATAAACACAATGAGGACGCACATCTGAATCTGGTGCAGGGCATCAATAGTAGCTCGGTCAGCATTATCAAGAGTGGGGGGGCCACTAAGACACCAACAGTACCTGTCCACAGGCAGTAGGCACACCCATACACACAGCAGTCAAACTGATTCACTTACACAAACAGACATGTCTAGCATGAGTGAACAAGAACACACAGACCAGGAGCTAATTGCCCATCGGCAGGAACCTGAGCATTCTGTGACACTGAGGAGCAGAAAATTTAAGGGACAGCTAGAGTTAAGGAATTGGCAGCGGTCAGTTAGTTGGTTTAACCTGGTATTGTCAGCGTAGCAGTTGTCGTGGCAATTTAAGTCAATTGCACTCTGTCTATTGTCATGATGTTAAAATGATTAAGTCAGTATGATATCTCTAATGTATACATGTGTTTTCCCCTCCTATCTGGTCTGATTGAAGGTTAGTTAAACAATCATGCACAATCCTTTTGACACCAAGACCTAGTCATCTTTGAGATTTCCCAAGTAAAGAACATACACACACATTCCTCTGATCTCAGTAGTTTTTCACTGGCATACATACATACACATTAGAAACACACTTACATTATTATTTTCCATCACACAGTGAACATGAATGCCAAATGTGTGGAGCAGTAGCATGTAGATGGAACAGCAGGCACAGTTGCTGGGGGGTCGGCCCGATTCACCTCGACACATACTTTACTTGGCCTAAGGAAAGGGAATGGGATCTTAGGAGAGACAACTGGCTCTCAGACACTACCCAGAACATTGCAGCACTTTAGGTGGAGCAAGCAACGTGTCGGATTGTTTTTCGGGAGTGCAGGCCCGTCTCAAGGAATTGTTTTCTGGGTTCTCTGTTTGTTGACAGCTGCAACCACTCCCTAGACTTTGCTAGAACTTCCAGGGCGTTGCTGTGGTCATATGGGAGTCGGCTGAACGCAAGCAGCTGCATCAGACTCTGTTTGGTTGTCACAAAGTCGTTGTAAATATATTGGCTATATGTCCAACAAGATGGTGCATTACAACAGCCATCGGGCCTGTTTTGCGGCTCATACCCAGTTCTTCTCACCACTCTGGATATGCTTAAACTGTACAATTTATGTTGGATATTCATGCCTTGCCAGTGTACACACTCAGTGTACACACTCGCACAGAACACCGAGCAAAATGGCATGTCTTCATTGTCAAGAGTTGAGCAGCTTGTCAAAAGATGCACTTGCACGACTCTAAACTCTCCAACCAATCACTCGTCATGCATTGCTACTGATAGTAGCGACGAATTACACTATATGGCCAAAAGTCAGTGGACACCCCTACTAATTATTGAGCTCAGGCGTTTCAGCCACCCTGTTTTTCAGGGTTTGGGCTTTGCCCTTAGTTCCAGTGAAGGGTAATCTTAATGCTATAGGATATAAAGACATTTTTGCCAATTGGACGCTTCCAACTTTGTGGCAACAGTTTGGGGAAAACCCTTTGCTGTTCCAGCATAACTGTGCCCCTGTGCACAAAGCGAGGTCCATAAAGACATGGTTAGACGAGTTTGGCGTGGAGGAACTCGATTGGCCTGCACAGAGCCCTGACCTCAACCCCACTGAACACCTTTGGGAGGAATTAGAACGCCGACTGCGAGCCAGGCCTTCTCGTCCAACATCACTGCTTGACCTCACGAATGCTCTTTTGGATGAATGGGCACAAATTCCCACACACTCCAAAAGCTTGTACTTAGTAAAGGGCGTACAATGATACCCACAGTCATACAGAGAGAACAAATGCCTAAATTCAGATATGAGTGCTTGTTTTTCTGACCCATGCAGCTGTGATGTTTTTGTTAACTTGTCCATTCGGGCAAGAGACAAATACATGGCACTTGGTCAGAATATTTTTCCATTTGTTCTTGGACAATCGAGAACCGTAGTGTTGAAAGCTGCATTAAGGCATGCTGTAGAGGGAATAGTTGTGTAACCAACAGTATCACTTGTTCCACCAGGTAGGGTTTAGCGTAAAATACCATTTTTGCCTAGTAGTAAAAAAAAGTGGACTTGTCGATGAAGAGTGCACCGATCAAGTTACCACTTGTTCTCAAGCGTATGTTACTACTTTACTTAATTACTACTGATTTTTAACCATTTTGCTGGCTTTTTTTGTGGACATTTTCCACATATTTTATATAACTGCTCAGAGTGAAAGTTTTCTCATAAATCCAAGATAATTCGGATGGAAATTGAATTCTTCATTTAGAAGTAAGATATAGACTTACACATGAATGTATTCGAGTCTTGAAAACACTTAGCTTTGAGAGGTCCCATAAGTTGGTTCGTAGTTGCCAGCAGGTGGCTGCATTACCCAAACAGAGGTGGAAAGCTAGCACTATTCAAGCAAAGACAACACACAATGTTCGGTTTTACTCCCACCGAAAGGGTTGGACACAACACGGGGCGTGACTACTCAACTCAGTGCAAGATTTGGTATTTAATGAAATTTCTTCTCCACACAAAGTAGGTTATCAACCTAAAGATAAACACATACACAAATCACTATAAATATACACAATGAAAACCTATCAACATAAACACACTATAAACACTTGTCATTTCCCTTACTGGCTGCCTGTGTGGCCCTGTAGCTTTGACTCACTGACAAACAATTGCAATTCCATTTAAGATGGCTGGCGGTCCCTCAACAAATGAGTCCCAAGGGAAACAAAAACTGGAAAAACGGTTCCCTCCCAACTGAGACCTATTCTAAATAATGAAAATCCCTCCACACCTCCCACTTGGCCTCCCGATCACTAGATCCAGGGAGACCACACACAATCAACCCTGACCAGAGTCTCTGTAGTGGGGTATCCGGGACTTCTTGGTTCCCTTGTGCCAAGGTGGCGGGGGGGCGTCCTGCCCTCCCAGCCAAACGAGACAGGTCCTCCCGTCTCCACACAACCGGAGCATAAGCCCCAGTGTCCGTCGGCCACAGCAACTGTTCACAGCCCTGACGAACTCTCAGGACAAGTTCCTGGCCTCTACTGCTCCTCCAAGGGGAGCAGCACCACCAGCCTCCGTACGTCCCTGCGGAGGACAGTGGTTGGGGCCAGGACTGTACGTCTCTTCAGGGGTCCAGCAGTGAGGGGGGCAGGAAGGCCCACACAGGTCCGAATGTCAGCGTCCCGGACCACTCCTCTTCTGTCTGGATAGGTTCTCACAACTCGACCTAGCCGGAACTGACCTCTCAAGGTGTTCTGGTCCGCGATCCAGACCAGATCTCCCACCTGGACATTCCTGGCAGCTCGGTGCCATTTGGGTCGGAGGAACAGGTTTGGGCCTGCCAAGTCACTCCAGCTTGTCCAAAACTTGTCTACTCCGGCCTGGATAGCCTTTAACCTGTGCCAAGAGCGGCCTTCCAAGCTGATCCCCTCCAGGTCTCCTCCCTGTCTCCTCCCTGTCCTGTACGTCCTAGGATGAGGGAATTCGGAGAGATGTACTCCACGGCGTCTTCCTGCTCCTGGGCTCGGGCGTCAATTGGCCGCTCATTGGCCAGGTTGGCTGCAGAGTAGAGGAGGGTCTGGAATTCCCCCCACGTGAAACTGCCGGTGGTCCCACCGAGATTGGTAAGCGCTCTCTTGAGGATCCGAACGGCTGCCTCGGCCGCTTCGTTTCGGAGGGGCGAGTCTGCAGGATGGAAGACCCACTTCCATTCGGTGCCGTTCCTGGCAGCCACATCCTCAATGGACGCCTTCTCCAGACATGCCAGGTGCTTGTCCAGTTTTTTCAAGGCAGGCTTGGCGCCTACGAAGTTCGTCCCCCTGTCCGACCACAACTTCCAAGGATGCCCCCTCAGAGCCGCAAACCTGGCGTAAGACTGAAGGAAACTCTCTGAAGACTGGTCGTTGACGACATCTGCGTGGACCGCCCTGGACGCCATGCAACAAAATACGATTCCCCAGACCTTCGTTTTTGTCCTCTTCTTGACCATGTCCCTCACCTCAAAGGGACCGAAGAGGTCCAAAGTGGTGAACTCAAACGGGGCTGCTGGGTTCACCCGCTCTGGAGGGAGGTCACTCATTACTTGCTCACACATCTTTGCTTTCAGCTTCCTGCAGGTGATGCACTCGTTGACAACCTTCTTCACTATCCTCCGACCCTGCACCACCCAGGCTTTCTTTCTCATGCGCAGAAGTGTGGCAGCAACACCTTCGTGATTTATCTCATGGGCCTCTCTAGCCAGCAGGGTCCCCAGCCATGCTCGGAATGGGAGTAGCGGTACTGCCTTTCCATCCTCGCTCCAGGACTGGACTCTTCCGCCGCAGAGCAGGAGTCCTGTTTCATCATCTTTGGCTACGACTAGCCTGTTGAGAGTCGTGACCTGGAAGTCCTCTTCGTCCTGGGCTGCCAGAACGAGATCCTGGAAGGCGGACTTTCGTTCCTCCACGGTCAGCACAGGCCTTTTCTGTCTCACGTTCGAGACCTTTGCCTCCCACTTTGCTTGACCCGAGGCCTGATCCTTCTTGCTTATCCACGTCTCTACAGCTCGTCGAACCCAGGCTGTGACTCCACATAGTCTCGACAGGGTGCTGAACCGTTCAGGTTCCACAAGGCTGACAAGCGCTACACCCCAGGGCATCCTCTTCGGTTTCTCCACCACTTGAGCCGGCCCTTGGATTTTCACTGATGACTGTGGCTCCACAGAATTACCGTCCCCTGAGGCTCCTGTATCAGCGCCAATGTCATTCCTGCTTGGGTCAGAGGTCTTCTTTGACTGAGCTCTGGTGACCACCGCCGAGAATGCTTTCCTTTGAAGTCTCTTCACATCTTCGCTGACGCCAGTAGCTACAACACTGGCTGACTTCACTGGCCACTCAGCCTCCGGCCTTCTCAGAAACTCTGGGCCTCTTTGCCACTCTGACTTAGGGCTGTGCTCAAAAAATCGATATGGCAATGTATCGTGACGTACGCCTTGCTGATGCGCGTATCAATACGGCAGCAAATGCTGTGACGGCAGTTTTGAAAAAGAAACATCACCTATTGGCTTTATTGTGCGCTGTGCAGTGCACAATAAAGCCAATAGGTGGCAACAGAGGCCAATCCACATGACGCAGACAGCACAGGTCTCAATTCAAAACAAACATTCAAGCATGGAGGCCGCCCCCCCCAGAGGAGAAACTGTATCCACCGCCGGCAAAACTGAAGGCAAAGATATGGGAGCATTTTGGATTTTTGCAAACACCAGGAAGTCGGGAGTTGGACATGAGTCATGCAATCTGCAAGCTATGCAAAAACAAAAAGACAGCAAGTGCACCTCTGGGTGCACTTGCTGTCTTTACCATGAGAGCCTAAGCACTTCGTACATGCTCCTGCCTTCTTCAAGAGAGCCTTTTTTCCTGGCTGGTCAAGCCCTCGGAACTCTTTGCAGGCGAACAGTCTTCCTCCATGCTCCTCATCCCCACACATGATGCACGCACCCTTTGAGGCGTCTCCTCTCGTGGCCTTTGTGAAGGCCTTCCTCTTCTCCTTCTCCTTCCTGTTCTGCTCAGGAGCGTCCACGGTCGACAGTTGCTCCATCCTTTTGAGAACTTCCTCCTGTTTCTGCAGAAACTGTAGGAGTAGTGCAGCAGATAAATGATTTTTTCAGGTGAATCTTTCAAAATGTGATACAAGCACCAAACTTGGCACACATACTCCTTGGGGGTTACTTTTTTGAAAAAATATGCTGGCCACCTGAAATTCAAGATGGCTGCCATTTTTTCAAGATGGCCGCCATAATCAATTCCGAAATATTACTTTTTGCAATAAATATGCACAGACTTGCCCAATATGGATGATTCTGGTACCGAATCATACATTTTAGACCATGCAGAATCTGATTTTTGAACTTCTGATTCACTAAGAACCTTCCTTTTACCTTATTTGGGCTTCGGATCAAAATTACAGAACTGCGGTCAACCTACATAATGCTATAGTAGTGCAGTAGGTCTTAGATGTATATAGTTTGGGGTGTAGGGTGTAGTAGTAGAGGTAGTACCTTTGTTTCAGCAGTCAGCTCCTGAGCTGACTGCTCTAAGAAGCTCCAATGAGATCTTAGAGTTGTATTTTTGGATTCCCCATACTTGAGAACCTACTTTTTAACACCAAGATCAACTAAATCGGTTACTGTAGTGAGATTCTGTGGTAAAATAGGCAATTTATATGCCAGAATGGTGGCGATCTTGAAAAAATGGCGGCCATCTTGAATTTCAGGTGGCCAGCGTATTTTTTCAAAAAAGTAACCCCTAAGGAGTATTTGTGCCAAGTTTGGTGCTTATATCACATTTTGAAAGATAGTTTCACCTATCTGCTGCACTAGAGACAGTCGAAATGGTTGCTTGGTGTTATGCCGTTCACGGGGTCACTCACTTGAAGGAGCCAGTCACGCTTCATGGTGTCTGGAAGCTTGCTCTCAATGGACTTAACCACTAGCCGGTTCTTTAGAGCATCCTCCTCTCCCAGGTCTTTAAGGTCAAACAGTGCTCTTTCCACGGCCTGGATGAGGTCAGTTGTTTTCCTTGGCCGGTTTCCTTTGACAGCAGGAATCTTGTCAACCTCCTCAACGATCTGGCATGCAATCGTTCCCTTGTTCCCATCGATTCTCCAGCAGGCTGAAGATCTCGTCAGTGGATCTACTGTTGGATAGCCCGAGGTTCTGTTTTATCTTCCCGTCCAGGCTGTCCAGGAGATGAAGCTTCTTTATCTCAGGTGACCCAGAAGGCTCTCCCTGTCTCTGAAGGCTCTCTCAGTCACATTGCCAGCGGTAGAAGCTCCTCATGCAACCGGTGAATGTGGGCAGGCGTAACGTGCAAGGTGGATTTTTGGCACGGCTCCTTGCGGGACGCCAACTGCTCCAATGGATCCGCCGAATGCATTTAGTGGCTCTCCTGCTGCTCCCGGCGATGCGCTGGGTGAGCTGGGAGGTGTGCTAGCTGAGCCGGGTTGTGCGCTACCTGCGCTGCGTGGTGTGCTGGTTGGTGGTTCACTGCTGGGGTTGGGCGGTGTGTTGACTGAGTCCACTAGCATGCTGGCTGTGCTGGGTGGTGTGCTGTCTGTTTCTGGCTGCTCATCACTTCCAGTAGCAGTCTCCCTTACAGTCACTTTAGCAGTGCGTTCTCCGTCTACAGCCTCCCGTTGTGCCCGGATGTAATCCTGGTCCGCAGGAGCTCGTTTCTCCTCCGCTCTTCTCTTTGCGTCACAAAACTCTTTCTCCCACCTGAGCCATAGTGAATCTCTCCGGTCTATCAGGCTCACCACACGCTCTCGTAGCTTACTTGCATCGGCTGCAGGAATCCAGGCCTTCCATGAGGCCAGTTTCTCGTTAGTCTTTCCGATAGACTCCCTCAGGTAGTTACTTTGCACTTCACAGAGCTCGAAGGTTTCACGCTCCACATCGATCTCCTCTGCTTGGTCCATGGCTTTTTCAGCTCGCCTGGTGAGAGGAGCTAGTTCAGGCTCAGCGAATGTGGACCAGAGGGACGACTTAACTTCATGTTCAACCTCGACGAACCTTTTTTCACAGTCTTCTGCCATTTTCCCAACGTTGTCCGCTGCTGCCTGCTGGCTTCCGTGTCTGCCTTAGACAGTGCTTCAGCGTAGTCGGTGTTGGCTGCAATGAGGTTGCAGTATTTGCTTTCAAACTTTTCCCATTCAGCCTTTAGCTTTCCTTCTGTGGATGAGTTGGCAGTTCGGGTGAGGATATTTGCTCTCCTGGGGCCTCATTTATAAAGGTTGCTGCGCACAAAAAAGTGGCGTTAAGGGGCGTGAAATGTGCGTACACATATTTTACCGCAAACGTCCGGATTTATAGAAAAATTCTATGCGGTAAAATGTGCGCACATCTACGCATCCTTTCACCCATGCGTAGAGTTTACCGCAAAGTTTTTCAGACACGGGAATCAGCGACGCCCGATGGGAAGATCACAAAATAAAGCTCAGTCCTCTTAAAAACATAGTTTTATAAGTGTGCTTTCACAGGGTTTGTGGTCTGTTGTATCTAATAAGTCACTTAAAACCTATTTTTATAAAAGGCATTCTCTTAACTTATTTTATTCATTATTTTACCGGGCGGCGCCAGGATGAAGTAAAATAAAACGTATTGCTCTAACCATGCAATAGCCTCAGAAAGGCTAAATAACAACAACATAATGCTACTGTTCAAAATCAAAGAATACATTTATTAATCAGAGACTCACATAAGAACGAAGCACTGCAGAGAATTTATGAACGATAACGATTCTGTCAAAATCAGCAGGCGGAGGAGTAGAAACAGCAGTTTGCGGCTTGCCTCTCTCTCTCTCTCTCCCTCTAACCTCTCTCTCCCCAACGGGGGAAATGGAATTAGGGCTGTAAATTGTATTTACCACCATGAAAAACAAGCAGGCTGAGAAACCGAACTAAGTGACGTGTCTGTCTGTCTTTCGATCTCCTCTGTTTCAGTGGGCTACTATGGATGCCCCAGCATACACCTATGGAAATATTTTTCTATAGATACATAAAGCTTAAACAGAGGGGGCAAAAATACAACTAAGGGGCTAAGCATATTTTACTCTTTCATATGTAGCTCCTAATGCTCAATGTTGTGTAACTTTTAAACTGTTTTTAAATTGTTTTTATCATTTTGTTCATCATCAGTTTGTCTCCCATTTTTTATTTTGTCTTCTAAAGCACTTTGTAACTTTGTTTTGAAAAGTGCTATATAACAAAAGTTTATTTATATTATTATTAGAGCTTGTGCGGTTCTCCACAATGTGGCACAGATCCTCTACTGAGCCCTCAAACAGTAGCTACACCTTTACGGCGCTCAACCTCATGATGAGCGCCTCGATCTCGCACTCCGCTAATTTTGGCTTTCTTCACTCCTTTTTTCCTCATTGATATCAACAAAGGCTACTTAATGTCGCAATTCATACTTTACATGCCATTAGATGATTGTGGACGAACTAAGAGTATGGACACTAAGTACACAGCCACAATTAGTTCAAATCAACGAGTCATTTATTAATAAGAGAATACTAGGACAGGCGACTGCAGAGAATTTTAAATAAATTTTTCTAAAGTTCAGGGATTGGAGTTAGGAAACAGACGTTGGCTTGCTCCCTTCTCCTAACCTTTCTCCAACAAATTAGGCCTGTGAAAGTATTAGCCCATGAAACTAACAGTTTGAGCTGCAAACCAACCTTAAGTGAGTCCTATGGTCTTCGGCATTGGCCCTGTTGCTAGGAGATATATCCCCTAATATTGGGATCAGCATTTTCCTATAGATCATACAAGCTTAGGACAGGTTTGTTGCAGAGACAATTAAGGGGCAACATTATTTATCTTCATATTGGTTCAATCCATGATTGGAGTAACTTAACTGTTGTTAGTCTGTTTTTCACAATTTGTTCATCACGCTGTCCCAATCATTTATATGTCTTCAAAAGCAACATTTGAAACTTGTTTTACCAGCACTGCATACAGAATACGATAAGCGTTTTATATTAGAAGTACGCTCCTGCGTTACCCTGCAGCTTGCCGTTCTAGAATGGCAACAATGCACACATCCCTGCAAGTAGCTACTACTTATAGCCAACCAAGAGATGCGACATGATCATGATCCAAATTTGGGGCTGTCTTCAATAGCCGTAAAAATGTTTTCCCTCATTGATAGTAACTAAGCTAACTTAACAATAGAGCGCATATTACGAGTATTTTTTTTATGGATTATTAGTAAGAAACGGCCATTATATGGAAACGAATTAGCGGACACTAGTAGAGTACACGGCATCATCTAATTCTTATAACGAGGTGAGGATTTAATTAAGTGAAAACTTCGGTAAGGTAGTGTAGCGCCCACTGATTTTTTTACTTCAATATTTTTGCGTAGGGATTCTGGGTACCCTTGGTACTGAAGGTGCTCTGAAACGTGTTTTATAAATGACCCCTGTGCGGCTGATTGAGCCCAGTACCTACGAAATTGAGTATTGGATCAGCCTATCCCCTTACGATGAACCTGCAAACACTGGGCTTGCCAAGGACTTCGTCGGTTTTGGTCCTCTAGGTGCCCAAGTATCTCCTATCTTGCTTGCCCATTGATGCTTTTTGGGAAGCTCGAGGTTCCTTAGCTTGAGCATTGTCCAGTCCAAGCCACATAGCCCTTAGCTTCCCCTTGATGCTTTATGCAGCATGGTTAGCCTTCAGCTTGAGCAGTTGCTACCAGTACTTGCTTGTTGCTTCAGTGGTTAGCTTCAGTTAGCTTGGTTAGCTTAGCAGTTGGGTAGCTGTAGCTCAGTTGGCTTCAGTTAGTTAGCATCAGTAGAACAGCAATGGGCTTGCTAGCTTGCTTGGTAGCTTTCCCAGCTAGCTAGCTGGCTTGCTAGTCTTCTTGATTGGCTAGCTGGCTGTTAGCTTGCTAGCTCCGGTGGCTAGCTTGCACTTGTTAGCACTCTGCTGCTGACCGTCGTCTTGGGATTCCTCCTCGGGTCCTTTCTGGTTGTTATATCCCACGCCGCCCGGCTCCTCTCCTCCGGGTGTGCACGGTTGATAACTGTTCGGTTTTACTCCCACCAAAAGGGTTGGACACAACACGGGGCGTGACTACTCAACTCAGTGCAAGATTTGGTATTTAATGAAATTTCTTCTCCACACAAAGTAGGTTATCAACCTAAAGATAAACACATACACAAATCACTATAAACATACACAATGAAAACCTATCAACATAAACACACTATAAACACTTGTCATTTCCCTTACTGGCTGCCCGTGTGGCCCTGTAGCTTTGACTCACTGACAAACAATTGCAATTCCATTTAAGATGGCTGGCGGTCCCTCAACAAATGAGTCCCAAGGGAAACAAAAACTGGAAAAATGGTTCCCTCCCAACTGAGACCGTGGCCCTGTTCAAAACCGTTCCCTATTACAGAAATAGTGGACTATATAGTGTGTCCGCCATTTTCTACTAGTGTCCGAATTCTCAACGGTTAATTTGGTTCACTATATAGTTCACTATAAAATACCCACAATGCACAACAATTTGTAGTGAACAGACAATGTACCCTACAATTTCTCCCGTATACCACAATGCAATGCGTTCGTGTCTTACCAAAGAAGAAGCGTCATGAAGATGGCAGAAGGCAATTTTTTTTATTTTATTATTATTTGTTTGTGATTTAATATTATTTGTGATTTAATATTCAATACTGCAAAATCGATACTACCGGAGTACATTTCAACCTGCTGCCGTGAGTGCTCGGTTTGTTTACGTGATGCTGGGCACGTCCGCTTGTGTCACGTGAATATCCGGCGCATTTTTTTGACGCAGTGATGTTCAGCGTAGTGTCCGAAACTTCGGTTGGTCGTTGCCCATATAGTGGACTATCTGACAAACACTACATAGGGAATAGTGAGTGAGTGAACGAGTGAACCATTCCGAACACAGCCCTATTCTAAATAATGAAAATCCCTCCACACACAAGATAACAGAACAAAACTGATAAAATGGTCCCACCTTGTTCGCAAGAGTACTTTTTTTTTTATTATCCTGATTTGGAAAGAAAATGGCATAACATCCAGCACATTACAGAGTTTGGTTTTCACTATAATGATGAAGGTTGTTATGACTGTGATTTTTGGCATCTGGTACAATGCAACAGAGCACAAAATGAGGACTTGGATTCACTGCTGTCCTCAATAACCAGGGACATAAAATCTAACTATGAAGGCGCGTAACTTTAAATATCATCAGGAAATGAATGATTGTGCATGGCAGAAATGTGTACTGAGGAAGTTAGAGCAACAACACTTGTTACCAACTTCTTGTTTTTCTGATGACAGCAGTGGTTAACCACATAGTTGTCATGATGTAATCTCAGATATAAGCAAAATCCCTGAGCCAGGATCACACTTGATACTATTTTGTTAAAATTTGCCAGTGAGGAGCATCTTGCCTGGCTTGAAATAAAATAATAATAATAATTCATTATAAAGCAAGTCATTAAAAGTGTGTCTTGAGAAGTGATTTGAAGGAAGACGCTGACTTTGCCAGCCTTAT
The DNA here is from genome assembly GCA_034670385.1 of Hoplostethus mediterraneus. Taxonomy (NCBI): domain Eukaryota; kingdom Metazoa; phylum Chordata; class Actinopteri; order Trachichthyiformes; family Trachichthyidae; genus Hoplostethus; species Hoplostethus mediterraneus. The sequence goes on along the minus strand of JAXDDW010000122.1, from coordinate 351,933 downwards.
TTCTTTGGGCTGGTGTAGGGGCTCTAACCTTTTGTTTAGAGGGTCTATAGAAATGGCAAGGAAAGCTCTGCCCAAGGATCTCATGGTCCGTTCTGGCTGAAATGTAGCAAGGCATCAAACGCAGCGCTTGAAAGTTCTTCAATTAGTTCAAAAAGGACAACGGCTGAGTCAAAATGACTTTCTCTAAAACTTTTGATAGAAAAGGCAGTATTGAGATACGCTTGTAGTTATTGTCGTGGCAATTTAAGTCAATTGCACTCTGTCTAGTTGGTGAGATCAGCTCAATAAAGCTATAACACAATATTCGTCAGAGACTTACGTCTCTTAGGCCTTTAATGCTTGCAAGCACAGCTGAAACCACACACCGAGGTGTATGCAGAATGAGCTCCCGAATTCAGTTCTTCAGATACATTTATACACATGACTGGTGCATTGGGATGTTGCAAATCTCCTTCAGTGATCTTTCTAGGACTATCATCAGACTAGACTAGGCTGATAGAGCAGGTATAAACTCCATGTTACATAGACATGTCATTATGTTAATATGATTAAGTCAGTATGATATCTCTAATGTATACATGTGTCTTCCCCTCCTTTCTGGTCTGAAGGTTAGTTAAACAATCATGCACAGTTCAATCATCATGACACCAAGATCTACTCATCTTTGAGATTTCCCAAGTAAAGAACATACATACACACATTCCTCTGATCTCAGTAGTTTTCCACTGACTGTGACCACACATTAAAAACACATACATTATTATTTTCCATCACATTATTCAGGATCATGGGCTCGAGAAGGAGAGGAGCCAGTGGTCAGTGAGCTGTTGATGAGTGTCCAAGGGACAAGTGGAGGGTTTCAGGTAGAAAACAGTCTTTTCCAAGAGATTTCAGGATCATAGATAGGTCACTGGTGGGAGGGGAGATTTGTAATGTTATAACTTCAAGTTTTTTGGTTACAAACTGCAGAAATCCTTCTCATTTATGTGAGGTGGGGTCTAGAGAAAAACTGGGAGAGGATGACATTAAACAGTATATAAAGGTTGTGATGATTAGAGAAGAATAACGCTCTAGCTTCCTTAACTGCGTCCCGGTTTCCCGGTTTGTTCTCTCATAAATTCATATAGGACTTGTAATTTGTTGGCCTTCCATTGTCATCATTCTTTTTTAGCACCCTCTCGAAGAGTTGAGGACGGTTTAAACAGGTGGAGTTGAAAAGAGCTACTGGTTCCTCTGTGCTCATATGCAGGTGGGCATGTGATTTGATAATATGGGAGGTAATGCTATGAAAGCCCAGGGACATTGCTAGACTCAATTCACTGTTGCCACTGCAACACCACCACCACAACCAGAGTCTGGGCTAAGCCGAGACTCAGGTAATCATGAAGAGCTTTTCACTGGACAGAATCAAATCTTGACGAATGATTTGTTTGACAGAGCTAATATTCAAGAGACCAAATTTAACAACATAAGGAGTGGGAATGATATGACAGTGGGTTTAATATGAACAAGAATCATGTGAAATTATATCTCAATTTTACATGCACAGTCAAAAACATCGAATACTGACCTTAGTTAGCTTGTTTAGCTGTTGGCTCGTCTACAGAAGATGAGAATGACTGATTCAGGCTTTATTGGTGTTATGTTAAGCCACAGAAAGAAAAAAGCAAAAATACCAACTTTTTTCAGGCGTCAGACTCATACTGGCTGAATTTAGTGTAATTTTGGCCATGATACTGAATTAATGTGCTTTTGATGCAAAAAAAATGTCTTGAAGGGTTTTTCAAATGCAGTACTTGACAGACTACTGATTGCTTGAAATTACAATGAATATTGTAAGAGTTACCAATTATCGGTACCATGATTACTGAAGAACAAGGGCTTTTATTTTGATATATAAAATTACTATTTCCCCAAAATGTTACCAATGCCTAGCTGGCTAGAAGACATGTTTGTTCAATAAGGAATTCCAAGGCAAAGCTTGGCCGAATGTGTATGTGGAATATAGTTCAAAGTACACATGGTGGTAAACAGAAAGGAGAGGGGGCATTTGCTTAGTCACTCCTTCCTGTTGATCATATATCTATACCAGTCTAGCAGTGACACACACAGGGCTAGCATTAGTGCAACACTCTCACATGTTCAGCCTAGTCAGAAAGCTATAGTTCAGCCGGTCCTTTGATAGTCAGTGAACATGTCGGTGAAATTGGGAGGCAACATTTTGGTGACTGGCACAAACAGAGGCATTGGCTTGGAGCTGGTCAAGCAGCTTGTTGAGAACCCAGGAGAACAGGATCACATCTATGCCTGCTGCAGGGAGCCTGAGGGAGCTGGGGCTAAGGTGAGATACTCACCTCACTCACATACGCTCTCATGTTTCTTCATAGATCTCCTGTTCACTCCTCCCAAATTCATTTATACCGCAAAATAGGTACAAAAAGTTTTGGAATTGCTCTGGTAGATCGCCTGAGTCGGCAGTCGCGAAACGGGCTGCTATGGCTGCAACTTAATCCGCAGGGGAAAGTGCGCCGATCAAAGTACGTCCACTAAAAGTGTGTCAACTAAAAGTGCTTGTTTTTGCCACTGACAGGCTCAGATTGTTATTTGTGTGTCTGACAAGTGTCTAACAACATTACTACAGAGATTTTTTTGAACCAGAAACCTTGTTTAACCTCTTCATGCAACAACTCACCTCATCTTTCAGATTTCAGAGCGAGACTTCTCCTTGAGCGAGACTTTTGTTTCTGGTTAAACAAAGATCTATCTCTGTAGCGGTCCTTTCCATAATGTTGTCAGACACTTGCCAGACACTTCCAATAACAATCTGAGCACTTGCCCCTGCGGATTACGTTGCAGCTATAGCAGCCTGTTTCGTGACTGCTGCCTGAGGCGATCTACCAGAGCAATTCCAAAACTTTTTGTACCTATTTTGTGGTATAAATGACGAATTTGTACAAATAGAGCCCTTTAACTTGTTTGGCAGTGGAGAGGTGAACTTCCAATGTATTCATTTCCCATTTGGTTGACTGACCTGTATTCTCTACTTTAAATATATATACAGAGTTACCTAACAGTGCATAGCGGAGAGATAATGTTATCACTCATCAGCTCTATTCATGATTAACATCTGTTCTTTTGGCAAAAGTCTTGCTAACGCACGTCAATGATTGGTCATCATGGTCTGTTTTGATGTGCCACAGCAAAATTATTAACCTTGGTGGTAATAATCTATAGCTCCTGGAGTCCTAGAGTGTAACCCATGCCAATCCCTAGCCATTACTGTGTTTCACTTGTAGCCATGAGCAATTTCTGCAGGTCCTATCAGAAAAATACGACTTGTATTGTGTTGAACCAGTGTTGAACCATGCCAGAATTGATTGCATTTGTTTGGCTTGGTGAGGCGATGTGTTTGGAAAGGGGGTGGAGGCAGGTTCTGTCTTTGTTTTGATTTAGACTTGTCATTCATCTTTCTGCCTGCAAGGGTGCTATTTTACATAAATGTGTACCTTTAGCTAAAGTTGAATGTAATCTTCACATAATTCCTGTCCACAACATGCAATTTGTTTTTAATAGTTCGTAATTTTTATTAGACTGAGACTGTTGGCTATTTGACTTGAATATTGTCTTAAGGGAAATTCCCATTCACTATTTACATGTTTGAATTGCAATTTTCATTTTAAAATGTATTTTGCTCATGTATCAGCATTAACTGTATTTTGCATTGCATTGCATTGCAATGTATTTGCAGTTTTTACATTGTGAAATGGGATACGTAAAGTAAATGTTTTGCAAGTCTTGTCTGTAGACAGTTGATGAAATCAAATGTGGTGTTCTTAGTAAGAATACAGTTTGTACCATCTACAATTCTATTTAGAACCATTTGGCAATGTTGCTATTAAGAGCCTTAAAGTATGGGCGCCATATAGCGCCAAAAACAGTTCCCCTATAATTAAGAGTGAAAGAAACAGTTTGGGGTTTTGTGCTTAGTGTGTAGTGAATAGTGCTGCCTGTCTGATGGTCATGTGGATTTCAGCATAGGCTGACTTCCTCTGTAGTCATCATTTGTGGGTTATTGCGCTATTCTTTTTGATGTCTGAATTCTGTGTGAATGCTCACCCTGGATTATGGCACAAGGGATTCTTACAACACATCCTGTGTATTGGTACTTGTGAAGAACTTCTTGCAGAAAACGGCTTTCCTGTCAGTCTCATGTTGTGGTTTTTGACACAATCCTAAATGCTGCTATTTCATTTTTAAAACAGTCCCCTGCTGAGTGCAACAACTACCAACAAGTGCATGAGGAAGATAATTCAACGAGGCTTTTTGAACTTTCTCCAGATTTTTTGTTGGAGCAATTCATATCCACGTGGCCTTTATCTAGAAGATCCTGTGTAGGTCTTTACAAGACGTTTGTGAAGTCTATATAAAAAAACAGCTTCTGTGGTGTGTGTTTCAGTCTCACATTTTCTCCATTGTAAAGAACAGGCTGTTTTGAGGGCGTGGAGGTTGTATGTAATGAGCACTGCTCTGATTGGCCGCCTCACGCTATGAGACCGTACATGTTTGAGTCAGAGTCTGACCCAGAATGGGAAGAGGCAGCTGAGCGGTTCCACTTAGTTTCTCAATGATAACAATTCTGTGTAATATTGTACGACACTCTCTGCTGTAGCCGGTCTGTTTATGGCTCATGTCCATAAGCTTATTGAATACAACTTGCAGGCAAGCTAGGATTGACAATTTTGTTGAGCTAGTTAGCCAATATATTATTGGATGCAATCTCTTTGCATCCAAACAGCGCAGCCAAACAACCAAACACGATTGTACTAATGGTAGCTAAAGTTTACTAAGCCTGACACGTTCGACAGACTTATAAAACAGACACTGGTCCCAACAAATAACTTAAAGATGAGTCCTGACTCCAACCAATAACTTTACTTTTACTTTACTTTTAATGACTCCAGCTTTAGTTTTCTTACTTCTGTGTTGTTGCTTCAAGATGGCGCGGCCGTGTCTAGACGCCGTCGTGGTAGCTCGTGGTAGTTTGTGTGTTTGTTTTTAATATCTTTTTTTGCACAAACACATCGGCACTAACATCATACGAACGTAGCACACTTTCGGACATAAACCTTTGCGCAAAACAAAGGTTTTTGTCCACTTTTTCCATCGACCCAGCATGGCCGGCAGAGATTGTACGAGCGAGCCACAACAACAACAGTGGAGACGCATCTACGGGGAGATGGAGAAAAAATTGAGGAAAACGGAGCGGAATTCAGAACAGACTGAGAGTTCAAGCCCACCGTCCACCTCTGCCCAGCATCCTTCTTGCTAACGTCCAGTCTCTGGAAAATAAATTGGATGATGTTCGGGCGAGGATTAGATTCCAACGGGACATGAGGGATTGTAACATATTTTGTCTGACGGAAACATGGCTGACCCCGCTGGTGCTGGATCGAGTCATATGCCCAACCGAGTCCTTCTCTGTTTTCCGTGTGGATAGAACGGAAGAGTCTGGCAAATCTAAGGGTGGAGGGGTTTGCTTCATGACTAACAACAAGTGGTGCAACCCCAAGGACATTAAGACTCTTTCTCGTTCCTGCTCGTCAGCAACGTAGCTGTAAATGACGGTGAATTATGTCAGACTGCCACTTGGTGACCAGTCATTGTTGGTGTAGCGTCAGCTGAGAAGTGCGTCGGTAGAAAAGGGAGGAAGCAATTAAGCTGCGCAAGTTCCATCTGTGCGCTTCACCGGCTGCACTGCTCACCTGTTGTCTCCTCTGGTTTGGCGTGGCGTCTGTGCTGCTCGGTTTCCCCTTGGTTTGGTATCATTTCACGGTTTATACCAAGTAAGTTCTCATCCTTAATGCCGTTTTTTAATTATACACGGTTTCCATCATGACGATTGTGTAGCTGCCGTTCTTTATAATGTCAAGCTCATGTGCCATTGTTATTGGGTTTGTTAGGATGCAGATGGTTCCCCAGAAGGCCATACCTTTGATATCCCCCTAATAATTAGCTCCCTCGGTAGTGGAATGAGGTATGTATTCCTCAATTTATGTATTATTATTATTATAAATCTTAAATCTTAGTTTCTGGGATTTATTGTCTCTGAGTGATGCTGCTTACACAAGCTGATAATGAATTATTTGTTTGGATTTTAACACCAATTATACCTCCTTCATGGCCCTCATTGACCAGAAGCCCCTCCCAGCTTGTGAAAAGATACTCTACCTTAAACACTATCTTGCAGGAGAAGCACGCAAGGCTGTGGAGGGATTCTTTTATAGGAATTCTGAAGACGCCTATCACGGCGCTTGGGCATTGTTGCAGGAAAGATATGGAAATCTGTTTATCGTTCAAAAGGCCTTTCGAGATAAACTCATGAGATGGCCCAAGATCAGTGGAAGTGACCCTTTTGCCCTCAGAGAATTCGCTGACTTCTTGAAAGGCTGTGCTGAGGCTATGCCCCATGTTAAAGGGTTAGCCATCCTAAATGACTGTGAGGAAAATCATAAATTACTTAAGAAATTACCTGATTGGATCGTGCGCCAATGGAGCAGAATTGTCGTAGATAAGCTGGATGCATTTGGTGACTACCCAAGCTTTTCACTTTTTACAGATTTCATGCAAAGGGAAGCCTGGATAGCATGCAATCCCATTGCCTCCCCATTTCTGTTGAACCCAAAAGTCGTGGACGATAGATTACCCAAAAGAGCTAATACTCTGAATACAAGTACCCAGTTTAATAACTCCTCTGCTGGAATGTATAGAACAACCTATTTCAAGTCAAAACCACCTTGCCCAGTCTGTGAGGATGAAATGCATGGCATAGCTAAGTGCCCTACCTTTGCAGAAAAACCCATTGAAGACAAAAAGGCATTCATTAGAGAAAACCAACTTTGCTTTGGCTGCCTGTGGAAAGGACATGTCACAAAGGATTGCAAAAGGAATGCATATGTGGCAGCATTGGAGCAAAATCCTACTCTCACAGAAGATGGTGTAAGTCAGGATGTCCAAAATGTATTGTCCCACGCTGTAACTCAAAGTTCTTCCTCCACCTCTAATATTGGACCAGTATTTTTGTCATCAGTGGAAGAGCCACACAGAGAGGTACTCACCTATGCTTTACTCGACACACAGAGTGACTCAACTTTTATTTTGGAAGATTTGCTTAAAGAGATTAATGTGAACCTGTGCAATTGAAGCTAAGCACAATGACAGCTGTTAACACTATCATAGCAAGCAAGATTGCACATGGCCTGCAAATTAGAGGAATCCACTCAGAAAACCACATTCAGCTATGGAAGGCCTACTCTAGGGATTTTATCCCAGTGGACAGATCTTATATCCCAACTAACAAGACAGCGCTGCAGTGGCCACACCTGAGACACCTGGCTAACAAACTATCACCACTGCAAGACTGCGAAGTGGGACTGTTGATTGGATATGATTGTCCATCAGCACTAGCACCTCTGGAGGTCATCAGAGGTGATGAAAATGAACCTTTCGCACAAAGAACCGAGTTTGGGTGGAGTATAACGGGATCATCTAATCCCCACCTCGACAGACTAGGAAGCCAGAGCTTCGTACACAGAGTTGCAGTGAAGGAAATGCCAGCACCATCAGCTGCTGACGTTCTTAAAATCCTTGAGTCAGACTTTAATGAGAAGGGTTATGAAGACAAATGTGTCACAAGATGATGTTCATTTCATCCAACTCCTTAGTGACAACATAAAGTAGAGAGAAGATGGACATTATGAGCTCCCCCTCCCCTTCAAGAGTAGCACTCTGCCTTCACTACCAAACAACAAAAAACTGGCTACTGTTCGCCTGCAACATCTAAAGAGGAAATTGAAGGCCAATAACAGTATTACGACCACTATAAGGCCTTCATGGAGGAAATTATCAAAAGAGGTGATGCAGAGCCAACCCCCCTAACATCTGAGGGAGAGACTGTGTGGTATATACCCCACCACGGTGTATACCACCCGCAAAAACCAGACAAGCTAAGGGTGGTTTTTGATTGCTCAGCAAAGTTCCGCAGTCTCTCTCTAAACGACACTCTCCTGACTGGCCCTGACCTAATTAACTCACTGGTGGGAGTTCTTTGTCGTTTCCGAAAGGAAGCTGTGGCTGTGGTCTGTGACATTGAAAATATGTTTCACCAGTTCTTTATTACTCCCAAAGTACGGAATTATCTGAGGCTTTCTGGTGGGATTGCGCAGATTTGGAAATGGAACCATAAGAATATCGGATGGCAGTTCACCCTTTTGGCGCTGCCTCATCCCCTGGATGTGCCAACTTCGGCCTCAAGTATTTGGCACAGCAACACAAATCTGATTATCCTTCAGCCTCAGCCTTTGTTGAGAAGAACTTTTATGTAGCCGACGGCCTAACAAGTGTCCCTACAGTCAAAGAAGCCAAGGACTTGATTGTTGAAGCACAAAAATTGTGCAAAAGAGGTCTGCGTCTGCATAAGTTCAACTCAAATAAGCAAGAAGTTCTTAGCTGTGTTGATCTCTCAGAAAGGGCGACAACTGCTAAATCCCTTGATCTCAGTCTAGATACGACATTGGTAGGGCGTGCACTTGGTATTCAGTGGTCAAATAGAAGATGACACTTTCAGTTTCAACGTCAATTTCAAGGACCAATCCTCGAAAGGCCCATCCAGAAGTTGGTGCTCCTCCTTGAGGATGAGTGACTTGCTGTTTGTAATTATTATGCCAACCTGTTATTATTTGTGAATCAATACAATGGCGTCAAAGGCATTATGAACTTAAGCCTTTCTAATTGTACAGTTTGTGTCACTTATTTAAAATCATGTATGATTCATGTGGTCATAAATTCATCATAACATGATTGGTGGGAGTGTAAATGACGGTGAATTATGTCAGACTGCCACTTGGTGACCAGTCATTGTTGGTGTAGCGTCAGCTGAGAAGTGCGTCGGTAGAAAAGGGATGAAGCAATTAAGCTGCGTAAGTTCCATCTGTGCGCTTCACCGGCTGCACTGCTCACCTGTTGTCTCCTCTGGTTTGGCGTGGCGTCTGTGCTGCTCGGTTTCCCCTTTGTTTGGTATCATTTCACGGTTTATACCAAGTAAGTTCTCATCCTTAATGCCGTTTTTTTAATTATACACAGTTTCCATCATGACGATTGTGTAGCTGCCGTTCTTTATAATGTCAAGCTCATGTGCCATTGTTATTGGGTTTGTTAGGATGCAGATGGTTCCCCAGAAGGCCATACCTTTGATATCCCCCTAATAATTAGCTCCCTCGGTAGTGGAACGAGGTATGTATTCCTCAATTTATGTATTATTATTATTATAAATCTTAAATCTTAGTTTCTGGGATTTATTGTCTCTGAGTGATGCTGCTTACACAAGCTGATAATGAATTATTATTTTGTCTAATAAATGTATTTGTTTATTTTTTCCTTTCTATTAAATTGTGGTTTAATTGCACTTATCTGTTTGGTGACCAATATTAATTGTGAAAGTAAATGAAATATTTGCCTTGTATATTTACACTAACCCCTTTTCTTCTTTTTGTATTTTCTACATAGTTTTCACGGTGCTCGTTAAGTATTAAAATTTACGCACCAGTATGAAACTCTCCGTCTCATTCATTGGTTCTGAGGGCCAGCTACAGTAGCACTATCGGACCTACATGATGTGTTATGTCGACATCAGAACAAGCATCCCGACGCGGCTATGGTGGTGGCTGGGGACTTTAATAGGGCGAACCTAAAGAAAGTCATGCCGAACTTTCACCAGCACATTATGTGTGCTACCAGAGGGGATAGAACGTTGGACCACTGCTATACGCCGTTCAAGAGAGGCTACAAGGCTGTCTCTCCCTCCGTTTGGCAAATCAGACCGTGCCGCCATTTTCCTGCTACCAGAGTATAAACAAAGGATAGCACGGGAAGCGGTAGTGACGAGGGATGTAAAGCGGTGGTCTGACCAATCAGAGGCTGAGCTACAGGACACTGTGTGACGTCGACTGGGACATGTTCCAATCCAGTTCCAGGGACGTCAGCGAGTTTACGGAAGTAGTAACGAGCTTCATAGCAACGCTAGCGGACACCATCGTCCCCACAGTAACAGTTAGGTCCTTTCCTAACCAAAAACCGTGGGTTGATAGATCCATCCGCGACGCTTTGAACGCCCGCACTGCTGCCTATAACTCCGGTCTTGTATCCAGCAACATGGACAAGTACAAGGCAGCGTCCTATGGACTGAGAAGGGCGGTGAAGGAGGCCAAGAGGAGGTACAGAGACAGAGTGGAGTTGCAGATGGAGCAGCGCGACACCAGATGCCTATGGCAGGGGCTACGGACTATAACCGACTACCAGGGCAGACCCCCCGCAATTGTGAGTGCCGACGCATCCCTAGCGGACGACCTGAATGCATTTTATGCACGGTTTGAGGGTAGCAACAACAGCGCTAGCTCGCTGGCTAACAACAACACTGTTAGCGTAGCCGAAGTGAGTTCTACTGCTGGGGATGAACACACGCTCTCTGTGGCCGAGTACAGTGTGAGGTGGGCTCTGACTAGGGTGAACACCAGGAAAGCTGCTGGTCCAGATGGCATATCTGGGCGAGTACTGAAGACCTGTGCTAATCAGCTAGCTCCAGTGTTCACCACAATATTCAACATCTCCCTGGCTGAGTCTATGGTCCCCGCCTGCTTCAAGAGATCCACTATTGTCCCTGTGCCCAAGAATGCTTCTCCAGCATGCATGAATGATTATCGACCGATGGCCCTCACCTTGGTGGTCATGAAATGCTTCGAGAGGCTGATTAAGGATTATATCTGCGCCTTCCTCCCTTGCTCCATGGACCCGCTGCAGTTTGCTTATCGTCCAAACAAATCCACGGATGCTGTCTCCCAGGTACTGCACACCACACTCTCATCTTGATGGCCGGAAGGGGGGGCTATGTGAGACTGCTGTTCATTGATTACAGTTCAGCTTTCAACACCATAGTCCCCACCAGACTGGCTGGCAAGTTGATTGAGCTGGGACTGAACACCCCCCTGTGTGCCTGGATCCTGGACTTCCTGACCGCCAGGCCCCAGGTGGTCAGGGTGGGCAGACACACCTCCAACCCCCTCACCCTGAACACAGGATCCCCCCAGGGTTGCGTCCTCAACCCCCTACTGTACTCCCTGTACACACATGACTGTGTGGCCAGGTTCAGCTCCAACTCCATCATTAAGTTTGCGGATGACACAGTGGTGGTGGGCCTGATCTCCGACAACGACGAGAAGGCCTACCTGGAGGAAGTTGCTGATCTGTCACTCTGGTGCCAGGACAACAGCCTCCTCTTGAATGTCACCAAAACTAAGGAGCTGATTGTGGACTTTAGGAGGACACAACAACAGAGGACGTACTCACCATTGGGGATTAATGGGGCTACTGTGGAGAGGGTGAGCAGGTATAAATACCTGGGAGTCCACATCACCGAAGATCTTACATGGTCCACACACACTGACACTCTGGTGAGAAAGGCGAGGCAGCGCCTTTACCACCTCAGGCAACTGAGGAAATTCAAAGTCTCCCAGAGGATCCTTCAGTCCTTCTACTCTGGAGCTGTAGAGAGCATCCTGACAGGAAGCATCACTGCCTGGTTTGGCAACAGCTCCGCTCAGGACAGGAAGGCTCTGCAGAGAGTAGTGCGGGCTGAATGCACTATTGGAACTACACTCCCCACCCTGCAGGACTTATACACCAGGAGGTGCAGAACCAGAGCCTGCAGGATCATGAAGGATCCTCACCACCCCAACAACAGACTGTTTCAGCTGCTGCGGTCAGGCAAGCGCCTCCGTAGTCATGCTGCCAAAACAGAGAGACTGAGACGGAGTTTCTTTCCTCAGGCCACCAGTATTACTGTAATACTGTAAATATTGTGCTGTTTTTTTTTTTTTTTGTAAATACTGTGTACTGTTGCCCTTTTGCACATTCCCGTTGAGCATTGCCACTTTTTCATTTCACTACACACCCCGTGTGTGTATGTGACAAATAAAGTTCTTGAATCTTGAATCTGAATCTTCCACACCCAACAAGCCCATGGCCAGCCCCGCTAGCTCGTTAGCTAACCAGCACTCGAATATACTAACCAGACTAATTTGGTAAATTAAATCAAAACATGGTGACACTTACACATTCCAATTATGCAGATGGATCACGTACCTTATGAATTGCTCTATTTTTAAGATTCAATTTAGATGCTAATCCTGCCGTTGCTCAAGCAGTCTGAGGACTGATCATCACACACAGAAAAAACTGTAGTGTGCCGTTAAAAATAAAATTAATCCACTGTCCTGGCATTTTTGCGTGTTGGGAGACTGTGCAGGGATCTATGTTGCTGCCTGCATCCTACAAAATAATAACTGGAGAGTTGATATATCGCAGTAGATATATTGTTGTTTTAGCTTCACTCGTCGCAAAGTAATGGTGCATTCCAGTATACTCGGAAAAAACGGCGTCCAAATGTGATATGCGCCGATTCTATTCACTAATGGCGCTATTGTTGTTGAGTTTAGATGCTTGTAACATTCTGAGACTTACCATACAAACATGAGTTTGCTGCGGGCGATTATGTTTTCCCGAGCAGATGCACTGGAACACATTTAGATTGGAAGTTAGGAATACCGACTCGGAATTATCGATTTCCGAGTACAATGGAATGCACCATAAGCAACGGCTTGCGGCACTGCCGTGAGCTGCATTTTGCGACGACGTAAATGGGATTGGTTGTTCACCTGGGCGTGGGCATGCTCTGAGAGGGGCTGGATTAGCCCGCTATGACGTCCAAAGGGGCTACTTTCTGAAACGGGCTGTTTTTCTCCTATCTTTGGCACCATTTTTGAAAAAAGGAAAATACAGAAAAACAGGTTGACTTCCAGATTTCAAATGTTCTCAGCTGCTTAGGTAAATGATTTCCTGTGGAACATGTATAAGCGCCAGGAATAAACCATTTTCCATAATATGGGACCTTTAAGGTTGATATTGACACTTTATGGTGTTTTTGTAACAATGCTGATTAAACAATAATTCATGTGCATTTTGTCATGTTTGTTTGGACAATTTAAACTTCAGAAATGTGCAAATATTTTTTAAAACTGAAATCTGATTATTGGTTGGTTCAGCCATCATTGCTATGCTAGTAGACGCGTTCATTCACACACCTTGGAACAACAATAACCAGATCTCTCTCTCTCTCTCTCTCACACTCACTCACTCACTCACTCACACACACACACACACACACACACACTTCCTCTCTTCCTTTCATTCTCCCTGCCTCCCTCCTTCTCTCGGTTCTCATCAGGCCCTGAGAGAGCTGGCCCAGGAGCATCCCGACTGGATCACTGTAGTTCAACTAGGTAAACATGACACATAGTTACACTGTTATGCAGTGAAGTTACCCTATCTGAATTAAAGTAGGCATTCCCATTAAACTTCATACTGTCATACTATTGCATGCACATAAAAACCTGTGACAATTTAACTCTGAGAGAGTAAAAATGTTTTGGTTTGTTTCAATGGAGCCTTTATTGAGCCTGATAATGAAATAGGCAACGGAGAATCAAACTGTGAGGAAACATGACATGGTTCACATGCAGCAGTGGTGAATGCTCAAACAGGGCACCAACCAATTACAGTAGTTAGTTAGTGTGGGTGACAAGTGATTATGTCTAAGGTTTAAGAAACTATGCCATCACTAGTGAGTGGGTCAAAGATGAGTGTTCAGGCTGTTCTCCTCTCCACAAAGCAATTACACATTAATTATACAATAAATAAACCTTTTAAAAGTTTAAATACATGCTACAATATTTAAGTTTTCATGGTGGCAATTGGGCATGAACAGTGAGACTGATAATATACAATATATCCTGTTTATTGTTATTTTAATGTGAAATAAATGTTGCGTATTGCAACTTTAAATAGAATGTGCAATTTTCATATTTTCCTCCCTCTATAAGGCAAAAGTGTAGAGATCTGAGGTGTCCCATTTGCAAATGCAAACAACACGAACACAAGCAACAATATATCAGAATTAACAAAAAAAGGTTGGGAAAACATGAGGGAGGTGTAAATCCATTAGATATATTATAGATGTATTTTCCAGAGCCATAAGAGTTGAAGTCTTTTGATCTAAATAAACTAGATATGAATTTGTAGAATGGTGCAGGCATTACAGTGTACACAGGGTCTGAAATAACCACACACCAATGTGTGTGTGTGTGTGTGACTATCTACATATATGCAGACACTTCAGACGAGTCCAGCATCTCAGCTGCCGTCCAGGTGGTGGGCGACTGGGTCGGGGCCGACGGTTTGAACCTCCTTATCAACAACGCCGCTATCAACAAGCCCGCCGCACCGGCACCATTATCTGCCACCGGCAAATCAGAGATGATGGAGGTGTACGAGACCAACGTGGTCGGACCGTTCCTCTTGGCAAAGGTTGTTTTATTTATTTTTTTATCACTGTTTTTGACTGCACCTCTAGTGACCCATCTGTCAAACTGCAGAAGTTTGCAGACGACACTACACTAGTTGGGCCTCATCTCCAACAATGACGAGTCCAGAGGTGGAAATGAACGGTACAGCTGTGAGTAAGGTCGAATCGGGACCACCATCTCCAACTCACTTAAGTGGGACAAAAACATCTCACCAAGAAGCCCAGCAGGAAGCCCGACAGAGGTTGTTCAGAGCCATATGCCAATTTAGGAAGCTCAACATCTCACAACCTATTCTGAACTGCTGGACTGCACTTTGCCTACTTGCACATTCTCCTGTACATTAAGATGTTGATTACCTGCCAGGCCACGCTGCACACTGCAGAACCTCACTACCTCAGTGAGGTAGTGAGGTACAGTGTTGCCTTCTGACTCATTGCAGAATTAAGTGTATTCTCTGCTGTCCACTGTTTAGTCCACTGTTGAATTGTGTGTTCTGCAATGTCCTATTGCACAATTACACTATACTATGTATGTTTAGTACCATAAATAGTGTTCTGATTCTGATTCTGTATGAAAAAGTGGAAATATTGGTTTAACAATACATTTTAAATGCAGTGTATCTCCAATCCACATTGAGCAACTAATGAAGTCAACTTTAGCATATGGTTCTGACCAGGAAGTGCATGCACGTCAAACATGCGTCAGGCAGCTCAAACAGTAACAAACTGCTCAAAAATGGATTGTCAGGATACTGGCAGATGGGGAACAGATGAGACGAGGTGTAAATAGAATACAGTGGAATCAGATCTGGACACACAGGTTTGTTGTTATAGACAATATGCCTGTAATAAATTCAAGTGGTCACTACTCACTAGTCTCTCTCTCTCTCTCTCTCTCTCTCTGCCTGCAGAAGCTTCTTCCGCACCTCCAGAGGGCAGCAGAGCGCCGGTCGCCCCAAGAGGTCAAAGGTCAAGGAGTTAAAATCTCTATTTCCCTTCTCCTGTCATCTCCTTTTCACTCCTCCATTGGGTAGTGCAGGAAAGGAGGGCATAGTGGAGGAAAGCACGAGGTAGTGGAGGAAAGAAGGAGGTAGAGGAGTAATGGATGACATACTGGAGAAAAAGAAGAGGTGTGGAGGAAAGGAGGAGGTGGTAGAGAAGGAGGTGGTGGAGGAAAGGAGGACAGTTTGTACCCCCTAAGGAAATTATTGTGGGAAATGTGTTTAATAAATGACAAGTGGATTAATAAACGACAGTAAATGCAGTCTGAAAACCCACCTCTTCAAGAAATACTACCCTGACCCTTCCTCTTAGCACTTACCTATTTGTTTCATTTGTTTAAATAGAAAGTAGGTAGATATCTTATTGCACTTTTACTTTAGCACTGGTTATGCTCTGGGAGGAAATGCACTTATGATTTCTGGTGGCTACTAGTTCTCTTGCCTAAAAGGAAGCGCCGCTAAAGGCGCCGATCGAGCAAGAAGGAGTTTGGTTGTTCACACCGGTGCCGAACGGCGCCGATCTCCGCTGGTTTTCTCAATGTAGGGGTTTGGTCTCTCTATCTATATATACATCTACATCTCTCTCTCTCTTTCTGCTTGTGTGCATGTGCCTGCTTGTCTCTCTCGCTCACAGACAGTAAATGTTTAGACACCATCACCACCACCATCATCAGAAATACCATCAATCAGGGTGTTTTATTTTGACATTTCTTATATTTTGGAAATTGACCGGATGCTCTATGCCGTTCCTGTGTCTGACTTCCTGCCGAGCTTTACACATTCGCTCACGAAGCGAGAAAATCTTAGACCTGACGCCGAAACGGTCGCTGCAGGCTGCGGCCATTCGGCGCCCTTCCGCGTCCGGTGTGCACGGCCACATTGGTTAACATGGGCGCGGAAAGAATTTTCGCCGCCATTCGTCGCCGTTCCGCATCCAGTGTGTCCCCAGGCATAAGTCTTTTTGGATAAAAGCATCTGCTAAATGACTGTTATGTAATATAATGTAATAAAGGTTTCTCTCTCTCTCTGTTTGTATCTCAGGTGATGCTATGTCCTGTAGGTCAGCCATCATCAACCTCTCCACTCTGATCTCCTCCATAGAGAAATGTCCCCAGAACTTCCACGCTGCACAGATGTACCCATATAGGATAAGCAAGGTGCTGTTGGCTTACACCAGATCTAAATTTCAGATACCAAGCGCACATTTAGGGAGAATGCATTTAAAATAAAAAACACTTAAACACTTGAATGGTTATTTCTACCATCGGTTACTAGGCGGGGCTGAACATGCTGACTCGCTGTCTGGCTGAGGACTTCAGGAAACACGACATACTGGTCACAGCCATCCACCCTGGATGGGTCCTCACTGATATGGGAGGAAAAGAGGTGAGGAGAGAGAGGAGGTGATTTAGAGAAACATGGGTATGCATAGTCAAATCCTTTCCAGCCACTACTGCATTTGGTCTAATATATCATGTGATTGGTTGTGTCACCTTGTGGGTGTGTTTCCTTTTCTGGTTCATTGCCTTTGTGCTAACATCTCATGCTCAACTCTTGGTCAACTTTTCTCATTGTTGTCGTTGTCTTGTCCTCCAGGCTCAGTTGACCCCTCGGGAAAGCACACAGAGCATGCTCCATGTGATGTCATCACTCGGCGACAAAGACAGTGGGAAGCTGCTCGACTGGCAGGGCAACCAGATCCCCTGGTAAAAATGTCACCTTGGCAACGACAGCATCCCAGGGAAGATCAAAATCAACATTTACTATCAATTTATTGTGTCTTACTTTGTATTATTGAACACTATGAGAACTGTAACGCCCAACTGACGAATTACATCCCCGCCCACCTGTCAAAAGTTCATTCACGTTTCTCACCGTTAACACCCACAATTTTCCAATAACCCAATGACAAACCCCCAAAAAACGCGCGCAGTACGAAAACCAACCTCCAGGAAATCTATATGTGTGTCTCCAAGCCGCCAGTGTTGGGTTGGTCAGTATCGGAAAGACCGCGTTAACCCTCGGCATCCGATCGCGTCGTAAAATCCGCAGTCTTGCAGCCCTAAACGTTGCCTCTCGAGCCAGTGTCAGGAGGAGGACTAACCCGGTGGATGTAACCATTTCCCCGCCGGAGTTCGCCAGATATCGCCAGTCGTGGCGGAGCTACGGCCGACAGAACATTAGTAGGGAAAAAGCTCTTTAGTTGGGCATCTGTAAGCAGGTGCATGATGATTTTTTTTTAGCTTCATTAAAAAGCACAGATGAAAAATAAAATTCCTAAAAATTGCACAACAATGTGATGCCATCATAATTCTAAGCAGGTTAATAATTCCTTGTTTACTTGTTAATTAATTTACCCCAACATTGGACTCCAAGGTATTTGTTTTATTTTGAAATGCATTCCTTACATTTTTCGTTTTTATGCATTTGAGGTAATAAACGGTTTAGGTGGCATTTTAATTTTTCTGATTTCTTTTTCATGTGAATACATATATGAATTCCAATGTTGTGAAGCAGATTTATATGCCTTGGAAATGGGCTTTTCTGATGACGTTTGGTATCAAAGGAATTATTAATTCCACATCTGGTGGTTGTATAGAGCAATTATCTTGTATGTAAATTGGCCTGTTTGGCCGATTTTAATATGATTATACGACTCCATATATTAGGGTCATCCACTAAGCATGTTTATTATTACTTTTTTAAATAATTATTATTTATTTTTTATTATAATTATTTTTTATTTTATTATGTAATTTTGGGATGATTTGTTATACAGGTAGGAATTTTAGCAAAAGTTTAGCAATATCTTAGCTTTAGCTTTGGAATTCATGTAAAAAAAAAGATCCAGTTTGTGCTCAGTGTGAATAAACTAACAAGCTCACATTATCAATGGCTAGAAATATGAATGGCAGGGTTGAAAAAATACTTTAGTTAAAGCTTCAACTACATACCACATACCACTTAAAAATGCATATGTTTTCCTATGGTCTAGGAAAGTCCAAGCAATATTTGTGACCAAAGGCAAAGAAACCAAGGCCAGAAACCACAGTCTTATTCCCTGGGT
Source organism: Hoplostethus mediterraneus (assembly GCA_034670385.1). Classification (NCBI taxonomy): domain Eukaryota; kingdom Metazoa; phylum Chordata; class Actinopteri; order Trachichthyiformes; family Trachichthyidae; genus Hoplostethus; species Hoplostethus mediterraneus. The sequence continues at coordinate 333,395 of JAXDDW010000122.1, read as the reverse complement.
GCTCTCACGGTCACATTCAAAATTACAATTCTATTAGAGTCTAAAGTGCATTTTACCCAGAGGTCACAACACACTGTGTGGTAACAGGAATGAATTCGGAAAGATCGTGGTCATGAGAGGTCCCAGGGAGATGCTGAAAGACTTTGGTACTGTGGCAGCAGTGTGTTCATTATGGGCCACCAGAGGGAGTCAGAGAAGGCATTTTTTTAATGGGTTGGGGTAAACAAGCCTCCCCTGTAGGCACAGAGGACCTTAGATGGAAGGAAGAATGCCAGGAAGCAGCACAAACGTAGGAAAGACGTGCAGAAGTGGTAAAAACATTGTCTCACCTCGTAGTGCTAACAGGAATTAGTCAGAATTACCGTAGACTTCAAAACAGTGAACCAGACTGATATTCATACTCTTCATTCTTCTCATCCCAGAGAAGAAGTTTGCCAATCGTATCTTAATTACCATATAAAACCATATAACCATATATACCATATAAAAAGGGCCAACCTGCAGAACCACGTTGATAAGGGACACATTCAATTAAAAAGTCTAGGACTGGACAATTATGTGCACAGACAGGCTGTCACAAAGGATAGGACATCCAGTTTTATTGTTTCATTACACAAGTGGAAATGTTGAGATAATTTGAACTTTGGTAGATCTACAGGTAACTGTCAAATTAAAAAATAACACGACTAATGAGGGATACAAAAGCTTGCAGACCGAGAAAGAATTGCCTTGGTTGGACTTTCCACGATCAGATTCCCAGGCTTCCTTGTTTGCTTACCGATGTGAATTCATTTCATGGCAATAATTCTGCCTAGCAAGTGCAAGAGGATGAGGAATTTGTTACGGCTGTTGAAAGCTTCCCAGTTCTCTACAATTTTTCTTTGAAAGCCTACAGGAATAGACTTTTCAAAATGATGCCTGGAGAATGGTTGCATCGTGGGGGTCGATGGTAAGCTCTTGAAGTCATTCAATTTATTTAGATATTTTTAATTCACGCTACCTAATTAGTGCAAGGGAAAAACAGACACATTTAATGGTGAAGGGTTCTGTGTTTCTGCTCTAGTGTGGGGTGGGGTGCATTCTCCTGACCTGGTTTGGATTCACTGAACCCCCTTAGAGGACAAAGTAAAGGCTAATAAAAATGAAGCCACACTTGATCGTGTTCATTACGATGCTTCATTAAGAAGTATTTCTATCCAGATGGGAGTAGAGTCTTCCAGCATGACAAAGACCCCATCTGCAGGACACCAGCGGTCCGGAATGGTTGGAGATTCTGGAGCGACACCAAATGATGGGATGTCTTGATGAAAAATCGTGTCAAAGCCCTTTGAAGAGTTCACACGCTTGTAGAATCTACACCAAGGCATTTTGAAGCTGTTCCGGTGGCCTATGGGGGTCCAACGCTGTATAAACAACTTTACATTGGTGTTTCCCTTATTTTTGTTACCTGTACAAAGAATTATGCCGTTGAAATCAACAAGGCCCCAATAGTTTCAAGGTTTTCTACCTTTTGCACTAGGTGGTATATAAACAACATGGCTAAACACAGCAGTCCTAAAAACATAAACCAAAGTTGCCCAACCTCTAAATCCTGAGTCTTTGACATCATTGTCCTGGCTTACAAAAAACCCGGATACCACAGCTTCAAAGGAAAGAAGAAAAAACAGGTTTAATTCCATGTCTTATCCTTAACATTTTACACTCCTTTTCATGCCTCTTACAGAACAACCCAAGCATCAGTTTCCAAAAAGTAACTTTGCTTTGAGATCAACTTTAATAACTGTAGAATTGCAATTGTACAATTGGAATTATATGGACATCATTTTGAGGCAACATTCTGTAAAAGTGATGTTGCCTGCAACAGGGATGCTGACAGGGATTGACGCTATTCGAGAAACAATAAAAACAGGCAATGTGCTGGGACGAAAAGTGGGGCGAAATCTGCGTCAATTCATTGGGCTACAGGCAACAAATGTAAGGCAATGATACACAAGCAACATTTTTAGGCAATGTTGACGGCCAATTTTATTATTTGTACTGTATTTTCGGCCTCATAATCAAGTATGTTCATGTTGTATTAGTTCCGGGTGCCTATTCCTATCCCTGCAACGTCCCTGCCTGTCTTGATTGCCTCAAGAAGTTGTCCATATATCTATATGTTTAAGTGTGAAGATCATTGTTGTTTTTTTGCAAAGTTGCCTCAGAGATGGAGAAGAGCATAGAAGTACTACACCATACATACATACATACATACATACATATATATCATCTGGAATTTAGACATCCATAACAATAATGATAACAATGATCAAGAATCAGAGCCGTAATTATACAGTATAGCAATAATAACAATAATAATAATGGATATTGTCTAAAAACTACATTTATGTTTTCATTTTTTCTTTCTTCCAAAAGAAACATATATTTATATAATCGAAGTTCTTTCATCACTTATTTTTCTTTCTTTTTTCTGGCTAAATAGGTAACTTAAATATTTACAATGATTATTTTACAACCATTGGCCCAGCCCATTGAAGATAAAATGTTCCTTTTTTGTTTTTTTCTTCAAGAATAAAAAGCAGATTTGAGGAATGAGCGAGGGGGCAGAGAGAGGCATGGTCCTGGTGAATGGAGAGAAAAGGAGAAGGATGAACGAACGGCAGGGGTGGAGAGGAGGGTCAGTGTCCCAGTCACAGATGCATCGGTTTACTGTACCCCCCCCCCCGCCCCCCGCCCCCCGGTCCACGGTCCATACGGGGGTGTTCCACCACTCAGGCGTACAGGGTCTCCTAGCCCACGGGACAGGGACATAACAGGGTCATCATCAACCCCGTTTTCCAGATTACCAACCTAAAGAGTGTCTCTGGTCCTGCGTGTGTAGATGGTCAGTTTTCTGTCACTATTTGGTCATTGTGCTGTATGAACAGCACAAACACACACACACACGTCTGTTGTCTCTCTCCTCCCTCATCCTCCCTACATCACTACAAGCTGTCCGAGCACCATCCTGAACTGCTGTGTGCACCCGGCCAACTCCCTAACCCTCTCCGTCATCTCCTTGGCCGCCCCGGGCGATGGATACTGAAGCGCCGCCGTCTTCGTACTGATCACAATGTCCTTGAGTTTGTCGCAGAGGGCGTTGCTGCTCTGGGCCACCCGGGCCCTCACCTCCGGCGCCTTGGCCTGGCGCGAAAGGGTGTCGCCGATGAACACCAGCTTGTGGGCGCTGAGGATAACGAACTTGCTGTGCGCCACAAAGATTTTCGGCGGCTGGTTGGAGTTGACGGCGGTGAAGAAGGCGTCGATGGCGTTGGTCACTGTGGTGACGTTCTGCTCGCACTGCTCCTGGTAGAAGAGGAGGAGCTGGCGGTCGCCGTGGCAAAGCTTAGAGGAGGAAGAGGAGGGGCCTCCCGAGCTGTTTCGGGGGAGCTGATTGGCCAGAGGGTGGTGTGGGGACGGGACCCAGCCCGACATGTCGTTGTTGATTGGCCGGCTGACTTCCTGCTCTAGCCGCTCAAACTGTTTAATCTGGAGGGAGAGAGGGGGGGGTGTAATTAGTTACTGCTTTGGTAGGGGTTTTCATAGTGTCACATACATACACACACACACACACACACACACACACACACACCTGTTGCTGTTCCAGTTGTGTCTTGTTGTGTCTGATGATGTTCCCTTTCTCCAGCAGCTGTCTTTGGTTCTTCTCAAACTCTTCCTTCCCCTGACAAAGGGACAGGCTAGTGTTACAACAGTCCTCGTCACAATCTGACATCAAGACACCATTTCCATTTGACTCTTTGGCATCAGTGTGTTTTTGTCCTCATTGGGCTAACTATATGCTTACAGTACGCCCCTTACCAACTTCGGCCAAACCAGAACTTCCTGGGTGTCATTCGGTCCAAAGAACCGTCATTTGTTATCAAAATACAGGCACATTCAGTAAGCCACGAGTGTCGGCTTCTAGTGGTGAGCAGTAGGTATAAAAAAATATTTATCTATAAGGCTCTTTTAAATCCAGTATATAAAGGTACTAGATCACAGGACGGGTTAGGTTTAAATACTGAACTGGCACGGCTCATTTCTGCTACTATGCACCTTAAAAAATGGAACAGACTGCAAAAGACTTAGAATTAGACTTACAATTAGAATTTCTCATCCTGAGCTGTTTGATTGAATGTGGATTTTCCTCCAATCATTTTTATGAATGTTTTTTGTCCTCAGTTCTTTCTTGAAAAGGAGATCTCATCACTCGGTGTGTGACGGCCAGATTAGATTTAGGAATCCAATCCGTCTGGCACGTTGTGAAAGCAGATCTTTGTGTGGTGCATTCACAGTTGCAGTGCTAGGGTAACATGGTATGCCTTACCCTATTCTCCATTCCATTGGTTTGTTGTGTACCAAGACCATTGGGCCAATGAAACCTATCCTACGTCCATTGAAGAACTTCACCAGCTTTGCTTTCGTAGATGTTATGTTTGAATTTCTTAAAGTTGGGTGCAACTATTTGTGATGATATCCTGATATCCTGTATGTGTGTATGTGTTTTAGTTTGTGTGTGTTGAGTGTTTGTATGCATACCTGTAGATGTACATAGTCATAGTCCTCCATCCATCCTGCCTCTGTGGTCTCATATGGCCTGTCCAGACCCTCCTCTTCGTCTGCAGCTGTAAACTTGGGCGGTGAGGGGAGGGGCCTCGACTGAATATTCACCTTCTCCCCTCCCTGATATGTCCCACTTCCTGATCCTGTCATGTGACCGCTCACCTCCCCCGGGATGGGCGGGAGGGGCAGCTGCTGCTGCAGCCGATTGGTCCGTTTGAAGAGCAGTGAAGCATTACCGTGGAGAAAGGACGCGAGTTGTTTGGCGTCGTCGGGGACGCCCCGCGCTGTCATGACCAGTCGATCCAAGTCATCGCCGCCAAGCGGTGGCGTTGCAAGTGCTGTGGGCGACCACGAAATGGTGTCTAAACTCTGTCCATGTCGGACCAGACCCTGAAACACCTCCTCCATCTTCCCCACCTGACGTCCCAGTTTGGACTGCAACGAGCGATCAGTCGCCTGGGCGGCATTCGCCACAGCGCTGCGGGCGAATTCCAGGAAGTCTCGGACCGCGGCTCGCACACGGTCGGCGGCCTGGCGGATAGCGGGGAGGTTCCCTTCCATGTGGACAGGGCTTCGCCAGTTGCCTGTGATGAACGACATCAGAAGGGAGACATTTGACTCGACAGCCTGCTGAAGGCGAGACAGGCGCTCCATGGCCTGCTCGAGGTCCAAGATAAGGGGCTTCCCGGGAATGGAGCCAGGGGCCGGGAGCGAAGAGGAAGAAGAGGGATCACGGACGGGGACCATATCTAAGGAGGAAGAGGAGTGGTTGCTGCGCGTGCTTCCTGTGCTCGAGGCAGACAGCCGCTTGAAGGACAAAGTCAGCTCCTCATTGGTGGACTGGGCATCGCGCACAACCTGGGAAAGAAGAAGAAGAAGGAAGAAAATCGATCACACTTGACTTTCTGTTAACTTTAAACTTCAAGGTGTTTCTTGAACAGATATCAATCAAACAGACATCTACCATTCTATTGGTTAATGCTTCCTCAGACTTGAACTCTACCCACAATGAACTTAGACATCCACCCTACCTCGGGACACCCTTACCTGTGGCGGGACATCATAGATGTAGTCGCCTCCTCTTTCACCTCCCCGCTCCTCTCTTTCGCGGGGGAAGTCATAGACGTCCTGGGTCGCGTGGCTTCCTGTCCGCAGGCTTGCCGGGATGTCATAGATCTCCTGGGCAACGTGGCCCACTCCTCCCCCATCTCCGCGGAAGCGCTTGTCCGTCAGGATGGGGGGCGGGACGTCATACACGTCCTCTGGAATCTGCGGCTCGTCGTCGTCGTCGTTGAGGTGCTCGTGGGGGTAGTGGCCGTGGAGGCCGCCATTGCCCGGGAGACCGGGGGTTTGGGACTTCAGCTTGGCGAAGTGGGGCGGGACATCGTAGGTGCCTTCTCTGATTGGCTGAGCGTCAGGTACGTCCTTGCTGACAGATGGGGGGAAATCATAGACCTGGGGAGAGAGAGAGAGAGACATTGGGTAACACCAGAAAGGTATTGTTGAAATATATAACCATACAAATACATCTGTGACCACTTTTAACAATGTTGCCCAGAACTCCCCACACACAGTGCCCTACCGTTTGCTGTGTGATCTTGTCTGTGCTGGGTGGGGTGTCATATATATCCTGACCACTAGAGGGCCCCTTAACCACCATGGGTGGTGTGTCATACACCTACAATGAGAGGAAAGGGGAGGAGTAGAGAGTCATAAATAAGTTGTAGTTATACAAATCACACTGATGTATCACAGGGGATACTGCAAACAACACACACACACACACACACACACACACAGTAGGCCTTTACCACACATTAGACTCATGCATTCATTTCCTCTATAAGAAACTAATCTGACATACAAGACAGTAAATGTGAATCTATGGGGACATTATCACATAGACGCATATCAAGGCAGGAGACAATAAAATAAACACTCAAATACAGACACACAGATAGTTTAATGCCTGCAAATCCACCAGCATGTGTCTGGGGAGAGAGACACAAGGATGGAGCTGACCAGTACAACTCAAGCAGTTGAGAGGTTCAGGCCCTTGTACAACTCGAAAGGTAGTTGTGCCGCAATTAAAGCAACCTTTGAACGCTTCCTAGAGAAAATAAAAATGCACCGCCCACTTTCTCATGTCAGTTGGATCTGACATGTAGAAGCCCTTTGTTCCCTCTTGCCATTCCAATTTAAAGAATAGGGAAATGGGAGCGTCCATATCCTTGAGGGTGGAGATTTGCGCCCCAATTAAAAGCCCCCTTAGCCTTCTCCGCATTCCCATCTATGTAATTTTAATTCATCAATTAAATTTAACCTGAGAGAGAGAGAGAGGCAGATAGAGACGGTACGAGTGCAGCACTAAGCATTCCCCATCAAACCACCCGAACCCGCCGGGCTCCGTGCCAGCAGCAATTCTTTCAACAGATTTCACATTGCAGTGGGAATCTTCCCTCTGAACTGATACTTTTGTTCCCCAGAATCCAGCAGCAACAATGTCCCCATCCAACTTCCACACTGGATTGAAGCTAATACTGTTTAGTATTGCTTAATAATATGTAGCCAATTCAACTGTACTGAGTTAGGAAATAGAATGAGATTGCCATGATAAGAGAACTAACATTGCCAGTTTAGGATCTAGGACAATCAGGTGTATGGGCAATGTTCTCAGTAATAAATGTTAAAGCTGCAATGTGCAACTTTCTCCCATGAAGATAACAATAAATAAGTAGGATGTATTCTAACATATTTATGTTTGTTCTACTGAATCAGCAGCAACACAGAGCCCATACTCCAATGTGGACAAGCTATCGGCAGACACAATAACCCACCTGATATTAAAGCTACACATCTTCCACCCCTTCCCCCTCCTCTCTATAGTCTAGCTCTCGCTGTGTGTGTGTGTGTGTGTGACCTTTCCTTTTGGCTTGTCAGCATGAAGATTCTCCAGTATGTACAGTATGTGTGTGTGTGTGCATCGAATTGCATGCAAATGTCTCACACACAGACATCCAGTGCTTTCTGCAGAGTGAAAAAAGCTTATTTTGAAGCCTCAGGAGAGTGAAATGTCTAACAGGCGCGCCCACACACACACAGAAATATCTAGTTCCCCCTGTTGGTTATGAATGACCTCCACTAAAAATAGATCCACATTTTTAAAAAAAGAGAGAGAGAGAGAGAGAGAGCCTGAACACTCCCATCATATCAAATATGACCATTTGGTGCCTAACAGACACATACTACTACTACACACACACACACACACACACCAGTCTGACCTGTGTGTTGTACTGCTGGCGGGTGGGTGGTACGTCGTATATGTCCTGCTGCGTCGGAGGCTGGTGTCTGGGCGGGACGTCGTACTCGTCCTGGTCCGCCTTCACGGAGTCGTACACGTAAACCTGGCCGACGCGAGTAGGAACCACCACCTAGCAGACGGACAGAGAGGCGGGGTCAAACGAGATTGAATACATATCTCCCTGTCAACAGATGAAGACTGATATGTTTTTTTGTTTTTTTTAAGGCAGATACTGAGACTTTTGGATTTAAGCTGTTGCTGGTGATATTTTGTGTTCATATTCAACAAAAGGCGGTCATACGTGCACACATGGCCGCAACATCCCGGGTTCAAATCCGGCCCGGGACCCATGCCGCACATCATCCCTCTCTCACCTCTCTGTCCTGTCTCCCTCTACTGCTAACTATCAAATAAAGCCAAAATGCTAAGAAATCATTTTTGTAAAAATAATAATTTTTTTTTCATGCAAATTAAAACAAATTGACCATTTTCAAGCCAAAAAAACAAAATTGACCATTTTCATGCCAGAAAAAAACAATGACCATATTCATGCCAAAAAGTGTATTCATTTAAAGTATTCATTGTTTCCCCTAGAATCACCACATTGAGCTTAGACATCCCGAGGGGCTTTTACAAGAGTGAGACTCTTTCCTGTGAAAATAAGAAAGAGCTTACGTTGCATTATGCACGGTTAAAAACACTCCAGCACTTTTGGATATTTTCAGAGGAGAGAATCGCCTCAGACTTATAATTTATTCATTCTTCACACTAAATGGAGGTTAAGGTTAAGAATGTTAAGTCTCATCAAAACATACTTGTTACACACACACACACACACACACACACACACACACACAGGCAGTAAAAACAGAGCAGGGGTCCTTGTTGTTGTTGCTGTGGGAACCAGGCTGCCCTATTGTGTGCCTGTTTAAACTGTGTATTATCTGGTCTGAGTGTAGAGTCAACCAGCCGGCCTGGGAAACCACAACAGCTGTGGTGTACGTACGTACGTACGTACACACACACACACACACACACACACACACACGCACACATAAGGTCAATTTCGGTTTCCAGTGGACAAATCACCATCTTCCTATTCTAATAGATATTTACATTTCCCATGGCACACAAATGCAACTTGCATGCAAACACACATTAGCACACAAAAGGAGGACACACACACAAGGGAACGACACACACACACACACACAAACACACAAATACACAGACAGTTGTGTCTCGTAGCAGCTTGTACTTTAATGAGATCAATATCCCTGTTAAAACCATATATCTGTACGACACCCTAATGCTGTGTGTGTGTGTGTGTGTGTGTGTGTGTGGCTGTGCAATTCACCAGTGTGGATTTGAGTCTCCTCTGATTTCCTGTAATCTAAGTGGCCTATTGATTGGTTGTAAGACTGCAATATCTCCCTCGCTGGGCACATTTCCATGTAATAGTGGGTAATTACCGTGCATATGAAATACCTCAACACACAGAAACAGACACATGCCGTAGTGTACATAGTAAAAAGATACCAGCTTCCTGCCTGTGCATATTATTATTATTCCCATAGACAACCAGTGCAGCACTGATCAATACTACAATAAATATGTAATAAATCAAACTGCATGATATCAGAGGTGGACCACGCTGGCCCGCCAGTATCGGTCTGCTTGTGACTGACATTAAACGCCACTCTGAGGTCACTCTGAACATCAGTAACCCAGTGAGGTTTTCATCTGACACCAGTTCAAATCAATAGTTCTCTCTCTCTCTCTCTCAATTCTGCATCAGTATACAAAATTATAAAAAAAAAAATAATAATAATCATGCTCCCAGGTGCTCCTCAAGTTTCTAATTGGTCATGAAGCGCAACAGAACTTAAATGACAATAGTTTCAAAGTTTTACAGTCATTTCAAACAAAGACGTTTAAATGTTTACCAGTATTTGGAGCTTGCCCGACAGCTTTTACATTTTCGGTTTGCTTGGAATCAATAGAACAAGAACTGGTGGTTAAGCATGAGCAGTGATAGCCACCATGGCTGAACAAACAAAGAAAAAGAAGCACCACCTACAGAAATTTCATCAACAGAAAATCCAAGGAAAAAGACGTCACAGTACTGGACACACTGTTTGATTGACAGGTGATCTCTGGGAAGAAACACCGCAGCAATGAGCACCAAAGATGGAGACTAAATAAAATTGTAAAAAAACAGGACCTCAAGGATTAAGTTTACTATGCGGTCAAATCAGAAAAAGTAAAAAAAAAGAATTGCAATGCGCTGAACTGTAAATTGTGTTGCTTCCACAACTGCAGCCCTATGAACTGAAATGGAATTGAATGGTATGGAAGATTCCCATCCCTCCACCCAACCCAGGCTCATGTAACCATAATGCTACTCTCATGAAGCGTTCCGGGTAATTTCCCCCCACCGATTGCTAGTTTTAGAAACGTTACCACACAGCACTGCAGAGAAGGGCGTTTTGGCGTGTTCAGAAACCAATTACATAGTTTGTAATTCAAACTGATCCCAGTCCTGATTAATGAAAGCGCTCCGATAATATTTGCTCGGCTACCCATCTGTCAAAGCTAGGAGAGGAGGAGGAGGAAGCCGTCCATCTGACAACCTGTCTGCACTAATACATCTTCCTCTGCTAACTCTCACAATCTCTCCCAGTCTTCTTCTTTTCCTAATTATACCGCCTCTCTAGGAATAGTACTCCAGCCCAAATCAGGAAGTGGGGCTGCAACACAGAAGATCGTCCCATCCCTATTAAATGAGACACTGGATTCACCCCATTTGCCCAAATTAAATTCTGGTGTCTGGTATGGTCACTGGTAAGAAAACCTTCTCCACACAGGAAGTAACCAATCAAAACTGAAGAGTGAAACACAAAAAGGCCAAATCCAAAAGTCTTTCTTAAGGTTCAAAAGGTTTCTGGGTAGTGAAGTCCTCTAAATTCACACAGTTAAGGTGTGAAACTGCCTAGCGCAGCTTTAATATCATGTCATTAACCACTATTCAACCCCCTCATTTTTTGCACATTGTTTATTATTATGTCATGCTCTGATAATAATAATTATCACGCAACCACAATGTTCTCATAATGCAATTATGACGCCTTATGAGTTAGGTGTTACTGTTTTTTCACCCTACAGTGGAAGGAGGAATGTGGAAATGTGACAGCAGCATAATATAGCTAGTATCTAGTCAACAATGTTCAGCTGTTAAGATCATTTGCTCCTCCTGTAGCCACTCATAAAAAAAAGAATGAAATCATGTTATAACTTGTCAAAATGTAATAAAATATCACTCTACATGGGTGGAAAATGTAATAAAGCTTGTTAATGTAATAAGTTGATCACATTATTAAATTAACCAGCAAGCATGACTTCAGAAATGGTGTGACATTTTTAAATGATGCAATAATACAAACTAATAATGAAATAACATTAATAACATAATTGCATTACTGTTTTCAATCAATGTTATTATTATATCTTCAGTTAAAATACATTACTCCTTATTAAGTCATAATGGCTGGTTAATGAATTCATAGGATTTTTTTTTTACATTTTTCAGTAATAATAAACAAGAAGTAAACAAGAAGACACCACAAGATAATATAAAGTGAAAATAATTTAGTAAACAGCTCTGAAGTAGTCTTCCCCCCCACCCCTCCCATTAACAGAAATCTTTCAACAGTATTGATGACATTTAGCTAAGTGCCAGATGTGACCAGGCAATCAGAGCTATGGATCAATGGTCACTACTGGTAAATGATAGACATCCCACTCTCACTGCTCTCTCTCTCTGTGTGTGTGTGTGTGTGTGTGTGTGTGTGGACCACTGAAGGAAAAGCAGGCAGCATGTGGAAAGATGAGCCGAATGACCAGATCAGCACAGAGTTGTGTGTGTGTGTCGTGATGAGCGCTATTGTTCTGCCTTAGCACTGCCAATAACACTTGGTGTTATTGGCAAATAACACCAAATACACAGAAGAAAATAAATCTCAAAGCAACAGTAGGTCAGTTCTCCATCCAGTCATGACAGACAGGTCACATCAGGTCAACTGGAGATAGAGGCAGCCTTGAAAATTAGCCGCTTGTCTTGGGACTTTTCTAAAGGTGACATAAGTAAAGAAATGACAGGGTGATGATAAGCCAGTTGGAGACTCAATGTGTGTGTGTGTGTGTGTGTGTGTGTGTGTGTGTCGAAAGGCTGTGTCTTAACTATAAAATGAACCGCACTGACAGGTGACAAATCCCCTGAAAACATATAACAACAGTTTTCACCTCGTGAAAAGTTTCCTCTGAACTTCCAATGAGGAAAGGTCTTCACACACATTTACTTGTGAGGCGTTTACGGGTTCGATGACGAACGCAAATTCCTATACACGCAAATATGCACACACACACCATAATAGAAGCCCATCTGTGGCACGGACTGGGACATTCACCCTTTTGTTGTGCATGTCATTGTTTAGCAGATGACCTTCACTCCCCCCCCCCCCCCCTCCTCCTCCTCCTCCCACCCCTTCCTCTCCTTTTCTATTTGGCTTCCCCTTGCAGTGTGACAGACAGACAGAAAAGCAGAGAGAATAAGAAACAGAGAGCAAAAAGAGAGAAAGACAGAGAAAGGTGTGCACTGTTCAAAAACAGCATGTAATCGCCATAGTAACGAGCCCCCGTCGGTTGTTGACTTTAACTTAAGTGATGTGGGCGCGCTTCAAAATGACCACTGCAGCCACACACGGCGGAAAATAGACTTTCTATCTATACAAGGCTGAGGCAGAACACACTGAGGGGAGGAAAATAAACCTTTACGGCGCAGATTTAAAGTTGAAAGGAGAAAAAAAAGGGAGCAAAATTAGAGAGGAGAGTTCCAGCGGTTTGCCTGAACTTTTGGATGAGCCCGGTTCAAAAGCTCATCTGCACCATGCTTTCCTACTACTCTCTCTTTGTTTCCTTTGTCTGAACAGTTCACCTCAAATAGTACATATTCATCCTGCACACACTGTCATGTCATCTTTGGCTCAATATGTTCCTACTGCTGTTTTTCCCCATCTTCATCTCCTCGTCTTCTCTTAAAAAAAACTCTAGAGATTTAGTGCTTGCCTTTACCGGACCGTGTTTTGAACTGGCTTCCCTTCATCACACATCCTCAGAGCACAGCATGGCGGTCTAGACTTCTGGCTTCCTCATTGCAGTGAACGCTAAAATCAAAATGAGCTTCTGCCGTTTAACGTCAACCACCATGAAATTGCGTTGTGACCTCTAAGGAGTTGCAAAACTAGTCTTCTAGGCTCTTGGCCGAGTGTCTGCCCTCTAAACAAGGTCTCTCACACCACACACACACACACACTCTTAACCGTTTCACCACTCACCAACACTGACCCACATACAAGGGAGCAGTTTCAATAGTATGGCTTTGATTTTAGATTTCTATCATTTATTATATATATATATATATATATATTAGCAATCTATCTATTTACTTTTCATTTCTATTCATATTATTTGTTTATTGTATTGTTTTATAGAATTATTCTATTCTTCTATATTTATTTCTTTACCTTTGTATTAATATATTTTACACCTATTGTAAGGCATGAAAGTATGATACTGTCAATCATGACTGCAAACGGAGACAAAAGAACGAGAGAGTTGCAACTAAAGCCCATGCCAGCTATGTGGGGCACGCACACACACACACACACACACACACACAAGAGGCAGTCCAGGGGGTCTTAACAGATTAGCGGAGGGGGAAGCATGTCTCCACAAGGGCACCTACACACACACTATGCATCAGATTCCAACGCCACATGGCATGACTGGTGTGTGTGTGTGTGTGTGTGTATGTGTATAAGCCCACTTGGACTGGCTGTCTGGCAAAATCCAGATGGGCCGGATCACTTTTGTGCTGCTAACAAAAAAAACACATCATATTTTTCTGATGATCCATAAATGCCTTTTGGTTTTTGGTTTTCCGATCTTGTCTTGTCTTGCTTATATTGACCGTAGCTGTTTATAAAGGCGGTATAGAGGCTTCATGCCAACCGTCAGTCAAACAAACAAACAAACGAATGTGTGTGTATGTCTAGTATGTGTGTGTGTGTGTGTCAGACAGCAGTGCAGGCTTCATTAGTCTCCAGTTAATCTCCCAGCACATGGTGAAGACTTTAGCCCCTTATATACTGGCATTCCTGGCATACTGGTATTATAGCTTACACACACATACCATCTGTAAGCACCCCCCCCCACACACACACACACACACACTAAATCACCAACACTTGACTGTCATCCATCCCCTTCTACAGTGTTTCCTCCCTCGCATGCATGTTGATTTGCCATTGATGATCCGTAAACTGGTAGAACTTGGTAGCACATTGATCTGCCTTAGACGTCGTAATGGTATTGGCACATGAGCATCAAATATATTGAGCTGTAGGAAAATGTAGATGGAATAGGGTTCAATGTGGGCGTATGAAGGTCACTACTAGCAAGCGATAGTTTGGGATTGAAGCTGCTGATAACCAATAGAAGAAAAAGAAGAAATAGGACAAGCTGTTAAATGCTGCGGGTAGAAATACACACTTGTATGAACACACACAATGAACACAAAGGTATAAAAATACTTTTTCACATTGAAAACACTATTCAAAGCAATCACTGGAGTGTATGATGTGTGTGTGTGTGTGTGTGTGTAATGAGAGGGCTCAAGAGGGAGCCTAATATGAAATGCCAAACCTACCCTAACCACACTGCACTGCACACACAGACTTACACACACACAGACTTACACACACACACACACACACACACACACACACACACTCCCTTTACACACTACCAGAGCAGAAAATGAGCCCACTGCAGGTAATAAAATGGAACCCAGGGGTGCACGCAAACACACACACACACACTTACACAAACACACACAGTGACCTCCTTACGACTCATTCAGTCAGTCAGCTAGAGGGGAAGGAAGAACCAACCTCTGGCTCTGTAGTCATCTACGTGAATCAGAAAGTTGCTTTGTGTGTGTGTGTGTGTGTGTGTGTGTGTGTTTCCAGGGGAGAACAATGCTGGTCGACCCAGTTTTCATCACACATCGTAGTCAACTGATACATGGGGCCAATATTGGGAATAAACACAACACAGATACTTTCACTTCTCTTTCACTTTCTCCATCCCCTGCTGGTCAGGTGAAGGAAACACACACACACACACACACACACAGATGGAAATGCCCACACCCACACAAGCACAATGTATGTGTATATATTCATGCACACACACATTTTCTGCTCATTTTCAGCTGTTCCTGTGCGTGTGTGTCTGCATGTGCATGGGCTTAGCGTGGCGCGTGGCAACACACCCTTCCCGACTTCTTCAGAATCTTTGATGTCACCCCGACCGGCCAATGACAGCTGTGCCAGCTGACACTGCTCCTTGACCTCATGACACACACACACACACACACACACACACACACACACACACACACACACACACACACAATCTAATGAGGTGTGTTTCCATTGGCTCAGTTAAAGTGAATAAATAAGCTTCCTGAACATAAAGAAAGCAAGAGTCAATAAATGATATTTTCCATTTTACATACATTTCATTGGGCCATTACATCATTACTGATTCAAAAAACTGTATGTCCATCACCATTTATCACATGATTTCCTTATTAACAAAAAACTTTTCCATCTTGCACGAGTGTAAAAACGTGACTTAATATTAAGATTTTCTAATTGAATGCATATGTCACAATAAGCATAAACAAACCAAGCTGACAAACGGAGTGCTTGTCATTCTCTGTATAGGCAGTACTGACTGCATTTTATTTTACTTTTTAACACCGATTTGTTAGCGCGTTCTTTCACTCAAAATTGTAAGCCACCTCTCGTTTCTTCCTCTCCATCATTTTCTCTCTCAGGCCATGCTGAAACAAAGGCTACAGTTCTCGTCACTCTGCAATTACTGCTCGTCCATGTGTGTGTGTGTGTGTGTGTGTGTGAGAGAGAGAGTCTGTCAAGTCTTCTCTCAGCGGGAACTCCTTATCTCGTAATGAGAAACTGGCAGCAGTGAAGTGTGTGTGTGTATAAATGTGTGTTTGTACGAAGAGGGAGGGGGAGGTGAATGAGCACAAGGACGAGTGATAACAATGAAGGGCACTGGCAAGGTAAATACATAAAGCATTTGACGGTGTATAAGTGAAAATTAAAGGCCCAGTACTTCATTGAAACGTGACTAAAAGGGAAGCTTCGCCATACAAAACCAAAAGATACAATCTGATTTCTAATAGGTTTGCTTATAGTTGGCTTTCAGGTGATGTAACACACCTGCTGGCAGCCATATTGGAAGTTCTCAGCTCCTGTATGTGTTTCTAAACATACAGCTTTGGGTGTCTCAACAAAATTGAATAGACATGTTTAATTTCTGTGCAGTGTTAGCTAGCTAACCATAGTATCTGGTCAGCTAACTATCACCATCTTGTTAACACATCTGATTAGTACACTAGCATTAGCAGGGGCTAGCAGGATTGAAAAAATGACAGGTGTCACAGCTGCCGAAGTGCCTTTGGGCAAGGCACTTAACCCCAAAAACAACTCTGTTTGATGGCTGCCCTCTGACCTGAAAATGCATGTGCATGTGTGCGGGGTGATATGTGTGTATATCTAGTCAGGGGTGTGCAGTAAAGAAATTTCACTGCATGTATGTGTATGTGACAAATAAAGTGAATTCATTCATGAACCTGTTTCTCTCTTTCTCTCTCTAGTAGTCACATGTTAACATGAACCAAATAAGCCTGCTGGCTAGTTAGCTAGCTAGCTAACTATGACTGTCTTGTTGTTAACACATTTGACCAGATAGCATATCCTGTATAAGCTAATGTTAGCATTAGTAGTGGCAAGTAGCTGCAACTAACATCAGTTGGTTTGCTAAATGCTTTACTAAATTAGCTACTGGCTAGCTAGCTAGCTAACTGAGCCGATTCTTCTCCAGCTCCACCTCAGAGTGTTTTGGAGTACAGACTAGGGCTAAAGACAAGACAGTTTACTGAGTCACAGTAACAAACAACAAACAAATCTACCTGATCATAGTATTCACTTTTATTGAGAATGTTCTTATATATTTAGACATTATTAACTAACAGCCAATTCTCCAATGGACCTCCACGATTGAGCCAGGTGATGCTACAAAGCCTCTATATTAACACCATCAGTTAATGATGGAAAATGTATTTTATTGTGTACTGTGCATGGAAAATACAGACATATTATGATATAGAAGCATGGAGCGTGTGCAATATGCTATAGCAATAAGGATTGCATGCTGTATATAACTGTATATAAAAGTGGTTTGAATCTCCCGGACCGGCTGGGAAAAAAAGTGGTTGGGCAAAGTGAATGAAAGTGATTTTTTTCCCCTTTTCTCAACTGTATTGCACCCTCTCTTTCCCCCGCCCGCATAAATGTTGTTGTGACTGTGCTAAGGCAGTACATATTACCGCTGGGACATCCCTCCATCCCTGCCTCTCCCTCTTCCTGGTGAGTTCCTCGCTACATAGACACATACCTCCCTTTAGAGCTGCGATGACACTATGAGGGATTAGACCGACATACAGGGCCGATATATCCACCTCTGGCATGATGGATATGATGCAGCTTGTTCCATTATCCTGGAGAGTTTCAGTGTCCCGTGAAGTTCTAAATGCTGTTTCAGAGGCTTTTCCACCCTGACATGACTTCAATTCTGAGGGAAACACTGAATAATTGGAATTTTTCTGGCATGAGTGAATATTGAAGGCCATCCAAAGATATTGTGCAATAAAAAAAATGGCAGTACAATGAGGATATGATACAAGATTCCTATTGAATTTACTATAAATCGTTTCCCTATTTATTGTATATTAGTTGTTATATTTATTGTGTAGTTCCACGTCGGAAGGGTGGGGAACAAGACAAGAGGGAGAAAGGAAGAAAGAACAAAGATGAGGTCATCTGGTTGGAGAGGGAGGGGAGCAGCTGTACCTAGCACCATCATCATCATCATCACCACACACACACACACCGCTATCACACTCCAATTCACAGCTCTGCTCACACATATGGCTCGCTGCAGCACAGCAAGCCTGGAGGGGCTTCCCTAGAGTGTACACACACACACACACACGCACGCACGCACACACACACACACACACACACCGCCTGTCACCTGCTGGCACAGTATAATGCCTAGTCAACCAACCACTAAATCAGAGCTGAATTATTAACAATCTTATTATTTATCTCACTGCACATCCTCCACACACACACACACACACACACACACTCTCTATTTTGTCAGCAATTCTTTCATCCGTTCCATCAATCCATCTAAATCTCTCTCTCTCTCTCTCTCTCTGTCTCTCTACTTCAGGTAAAGATTTCCTTTCGAAAATGACCTTCCTCATCTAAATTTTTATATTATACATTGGCTGCTGATCACTGGACTTGCAGAAGAGTACAGCATTATGGGTTTTAGGTGGATATACGTTATTCAAATCTTCTTTCCTCTAACATCAAAGCTAGGTTTCTACATAGACTCTCATCCTCCTTTAATAGCAGATGGCAACACCAGTTCCTGTGCATTAGTAAATACTGGAGTATCAAACTGAATCTGTGCCTATTGTGGACGTGCAGGAACTCTCCACCTGACCAATATAAGTGTGCCAAATATATATGAGTTATGATCTGAATTGCATTTTTAACATCTTCTTCCATTTGTGAGTGCGAGTTCCCCTGGCATCTAGCGTTCATGGGTAAATATTGCCTCTGTCCATCTGTCGCTGCTGTTATTTTCTTTTTTTTCCCATACAACTCAAGGCTGTTTCTCAACAAAAAGAGACACAGGAAACACACACACACACACACACACACACACACACACACACACACCAATAGCAGGAAGTGTGTATGTGTGCGCATTATATGAAAACATCCACAATGCCGGTCAGTAACAATAAGACTGTTCTATTCTTATCTGTTCCTTCAAGCTTTTCCAACACATTTCATTTTTCAATTAGTTTCCAGAATATATCTTAGATATCTGTTTTGCCTTCTTTCTTTATTGTTCCTTTCCTGTTCTTCCCTCATTTCATGCTCTTTGTTCATCTTTCCATCTATCCTTCCTTCCCTTCCTTTTTTCTCCCTTCTATCCTTTCTTTCTATATACATATATTGTACATCCCTTAATATTTCTCAATGACCCAAAGCCCATTCCTTCCTTCCTTACCTTTCCCAGCGGCTTGTTGCTGCTGTCCCAGTTCCTCTTCTCTAGGGAGGGGGGTACCTGGTACACATCCTGCCCGGCCCCTGGCCCCCCAGCTGGGGCTGCTCCCTGGCTTGGCCCGGTGCCTACAGAGGGGGGAACCTGGTAGATGTCCTGTCCAGACTGCTGGTACTGTCTCTGGGATAGCAAAGGGGCCTTGCTGGGGGGTCCAGGCTGGGGTTGTGAAGGGGGTCCGGAGGGGCCAGAGGGAACCTGGTACAGACTCTGCGGGCTGGGTTTGGGGCCGTGGGAGGGGGGCATCATGTAGACAGAGTCGGGGTTGGGCTGTGCAGGGCTAGGGATTGAGTAGGCCGGATGCATTGATGTGTACTGAGCAGAGGGGAGGGGCTTGTTGGCAAACCCAGAAGAGGAAGTAACGACGGCAGGGGAGGAAGCAGAGGGTATGGGTTTGGAGTAGGCGCTATGAGGAGGGAGGGCCCGCTGCGACTGGGACGCCGGACAGGACACGGGCGTGTCTTGCGTCGAAGAGGGCGGGGTCTGTTGCTGCTGCTTGTCGTACATACCGACCAGGATCTTGAGGCGGTTGCCAGGGACGATGCCTTGGCGGCCGTGGAGCGAGCAGAGCCACCAGCCGTCCAATCCCTGTGTGTCGCGCTCCAACACCGTCATGATGTCGCCCTTGCGGAAGGACAGCTCGTCCGGAGACTCGGCCACATTGTCGTACAACGCCTTGGCCAACACGTTCTGCAGGGAGAGGAGGGACAAGCGCAAACAGAAGTAAGTATGTATATTCAATCCGGTTCATGTCTTCATTCATGTCAAAACAAGGCAATATGAATACATAAAAGAAGCATTGATAGCATACAAAAGTGCATGGAAGAAAAAAATGGATCCAGAACATCATATTGTCCGTTCTGTAACAATGCAAATAGATTTTGTAGAACTGTTTGCATTGTCTGCTAGTCTTATCTTCTTATCTTATCAGGAATTGGTGTTGCCCCCTATTGGTTGATTAATCAGAAAATGAAAAATGATTGAAATGATTGATGAAGTTTTTTGGGGGGGGGCTATTTCATGTAATTCCCACTTGCAGTGTGGGAGGTGTGACCAAATTAACCTTTGTATTCATTTTGATCTGTAATTGTCCTTAGATGACCTTTGACCTTTGACCTGAAGAAACAACAAAATGATAAAGTAAGTTTACTCTTCCCGTACCTCTGACTGTGATGTCACAGTGGAAAATCACACACTGTGTTGGACTTGGGCTACATTAGCTCTTTCACAGGAGAATGAAAACACCATCAGTCACGGCACTCTCCTGACAGCAAATGCACATAAACCGGCGTGCCCGTCCAAAGACATATCGGTATCAAAAACCCACATTGGTTGAACCATAAAATTCACACACTCTTAGATGCACACACCTTCCATCTGTGTGGAAACACATTGTGCAAACAAGAAACGCCTCCTCTCTTTCTGGAACTAAACCAATATTTGTGGTCTAACGTCTGACCTGGGCCTTCTCTACTTCCCCAGTCCCACCCCTGCTATCAGACTGGTACAGCCTGTACTGGCCCATTGCCAGCCACGCACGCACACACACGCACGCACGCACACAAGGGTTGCCCGTCTGAATGAGGCAGTGTAATTGGATTCCTGATTTATAGTCTGACTTTTCTTTCATGGTGCTGAAGGCCTGTTCACGCTGAGAGAGAAGGGTGGCAGAGAGAGAGAGAGAGAGAGAGAGAGAGAGAGAGAAAAAGACAGTCAATCACGATACGATCCAAAACGTTTACTGTTCAGGTTTTAGATAGATGAAAAATGTTCTGCTATTCAGCTTTTTTTTTTTAAACAGCTATTGGTGATGTGTTTTAGAATAATGGGTAAGACAACATGAAACTACCCTCCCGAACTAAGACAAGTGACTCCTTTGTGTCACAAATTTGCTACCAACCAGGTCTGGCTCCATCAAGATTGTTCATTGGAGGATATGGTGTTGGTTAATAATGTCTAAATATATATCAACCAGCTGAAAAGTAAAAAGGTTGAAGAGGTAGAATTGTTTGTTACTGTGACTCAGTAAACTGTCTTGTCTTTAGCCCTAGTCTCTCCTCCAAAACACACACTCCAGAGCCGTGCCCTACTATGCTTGTGAGTGTATGATGAATGAACTTCTGTCTTCTCTCTCATTCTCAAAGTCTCAATGGAGAAATGAATACAGCGTGTCATGCTACTGTCTCACACATCCACACACACACACACACACATCCACCCACACATATGGGACCTCTCATAATTCAAAAATTCCAATTTCCCGCACATGCACACACAGAAAATGCCCCTGCTTTGTCCGTTATTGTGGCTAGAGAAACAGGAAGTGCCACAGCGATGATTCACGTGCCCCAATTGGACGATGGACTCAAAGCCTCGACCCTAAGGTCCTGGAATCACCCTTGGGTCTCTTTCTCTTTGTGTTTCAATGCATAGTTTTAGTGTCCCATGGTCTAAATTCTGTTTCATGGGCTTTTCCACCCGGACAAAAATAATTATTCTGGGGAAAACACTGAATGCACTTTTGAACATGAAAATGTTGGAACGATCAGCCTTGAAGAACCCATAGCAGTATCACGTGCAATCAAGATCATCCCTGACCAATCAAAGGAGTGAAGGGTTGTGTCCAATCATTTAAACTATACCCTCAGAGAAACACATACTTGAATTAATACTGTTTACAGTGGTAGAAGACATTGCATGGTAGCCATTGCAGAAGTCCCTTGTCACGCATTTAGAACAATTTGCTCTGCAGCAGAGGAGCAATCATGTATGAAATGGGGAAAACAGCTACACTTGTTCAGTGGTGTGTGTGTGTGCATATGTGTAACCCTCTTGTCCAAACACAATGCACTGGATCTGAGTATGTTGGCGCAACAAACACAGGTGACTGGTGTAAATCACAGAGACGTGGAGAGAGAGAGAGAGAGAGAGAGAGAGTCTTCATAATTCTTGAACGTGTACACTTTGGAGTGTGAAATGATTGCCTCCGATGACACCTGTGACTAAACAAGAGAGAATATGGGTTTCTTTATTTGTTAAGGTCGATTTTGATCCGTTTTGAAACCGGCGCGCGTTCTCTCCTGGTTTGCTACTACTGACTGAGATGACATCTTTTTAAGTATAATATCAAAAACTTGATACTTCAAATAGTCCATAAAACATAGAACTTTTGCCCTGCATCATTTCTGTTAACAAGAACTACCCCGGTTGTCTATGGGAAGCCCTTAACCTGAGGTTAGTCTAATAATACATGTAAATATCCGTCAAACTCTAGTCTAGACGTTGCTGGAGCTGCAGCTGATAATGCATTTACAAGCAGTGGATGTATAAACGAGTGTAGAAGGGCCAGAGTTCATCCAAACTGACAAATATTATCCCTCTTTGCTAATCTGTCTGAGAAAGCCTGTCAAGTACACACTCCCTCTGAAGTGCGGATGTGTCAAGTACACATCCAAAAAAAGTGGGGGGAAAAACACGGACACAACACCATCTAATCACGTTACCCAACGCTCTCGGGATAAATCTCCGTCCCCGACAACGCGGAGGTTTCCATGGCGACCGTTACCCGGGACGACGGGCCCATGGCCCGACCGACGCCAACACTTCACCGAGGCTCCTCAGGGGAGATGGAGGAAGATGAAAGAGTGGGAGTTAAAAAAAAAAAGAGAGGTTAAAAGAGGGCTATAGGTTAAGAGACGCCCTGAGACTTCAATGATTAGCATTTAAAAGGCAGAAGGGCATTGGGAGGTTAGAGGGGGGGAGACTTGCACAAACTATACCCACTGCTGGGTTTAAAATGTTAAGAAATTGTAAATCATGTCATTACATTTACCTTCACAACGGGTTCTGGTATTTGCACTTTTAACTTTGTGTACTTTGCACATATTTTGCAAGCAGAGCATGCCTTGAAGATGTTCCTGCTCGCTTGTACTGTTTTTTAGCCTCATCATTTTTGCGCTCACAATTATTGAGGCAAATTCAACCGATCCCTGTAACAAGTGCGAGAACTTTGAATTTTTGCAAACATGATGCACATTTTCCACATGAAATGGCCAATCATCGCACTTTTTTCGTAGAAAATAGCCCAATCAAATGTAGTTTGCATTTATTCTGAGCCTTTGGCTTGGCATACTGTTTGTCAAGATTGTCAATAAAACCTGTTAATGTAATAAGGTAATGTAATATTGTAATAATGTTGAAAAGTGGCAAAATGTATCAGCTCCTACAAGGAGCATAGTGAAAGAGAAAGTTGGTGACCTAAATGAGAAATAAAAGGAGAGATGAGAGGAGAGAGAGAGAGGTCCACTGAGAGGGAAGTAATGTGAGCAGCTGGTAGAGTGCGCTCCGTACAGACAGGTCACTCATCTGTGTGAGTGCATGTGTGTGGTGTCTTGGTGTCCTTTGTCTCTTGCCTCCTATTTGACCCCAAGGGGCAAACACTAGCCTGCTACAAGAAGAGAGTGTGTGTGTGCGTGTGTGTGTGCTCTGTCACCTTTCGTCCAGAGAGCAAAAAAAAGGGCTTCTCTACCTTCTCTCTCTCGCCGTCCCTTCGCAAAGCAGTCATAACTCTACAACCTCTGTCTGTCTGTCTGTCTGTCTGTCTGTCTGTCTGTCTGTCTGTCTGTCTGTCTGTCTGTCTGTCTGTCTGTCTGTCTGTCTGTCTGTCTGTCTGTCTGTCTGTCTGTCTGTCTGTCTGTCTGTCTGTCTCTCTCTCTCTCTCTCTCTCTCTCTCTCTCTCTCTCTCTCTCTCTCTCTCTCTCTCTCTCTCTCTCTCTCTCTCTCTCTCTCTCTCTCTCTCTCTCTCTCTCTCTCTCTCTCTCTCTCTCTCTCTCTCTCTCTCTCTCTCTCTCTCTCTCTCTCTCTCTCTCTCTCTCTCTCTCTCTCTCTCTCTCTCTCTCTCTCTCTCTCTCTCTCTCTCTCTCTCTCTCTCTCTCTCTCTCTCTCTCTCTCTCTCTCTCTCTCTGTGGTCACACTAGACAAAGCCTGGCTGGACCCATTCAGGCCACTGGGGTGAGTCTGGGCTAGTTGGGGGCAAACCTGTGGCTGGTTGAGGCAAAACAGGGGTGAGTCTGGACTGCCAAGAATCTAATTCTAAGGAAAACACAGAATACGTTGAAATTTCTTTGCATGAAAATAGTCAAATTTAAAGTATCAGTATCGGCCCTTCGAAAACCCATATCGGTCGAACCCTGCTAGAATGGGTTGTCAATTTATCTGGATGCTGAAGGAGATATCTGAGATTAAGACACACACACACACACACACAGCTCATATGGGGAAACCTGTAAACCCAAATTAATAGGAGAGATTAAGCGAGGCGGTAAAACCTACGGAAAACAAGCATCTCAGAACAAGACTCCACATGAAAAGAAAAGCAAGGACAAGGGGAGCAAAAGAGATTATGTGTGTGTGCGTGTGTGTGCGAGTGAGACAGTAGCCTTGGTATTCCTAAAGCGAGCCTGGGCCCGTCTCTCACATACACACTCACTGAAACATTCCACCACCTCCACATGCAAACACACACTCTCTTATTACCTCACATTCCAGAGGTGTCAAACATGATAGATGGTCTCTTGCATTTCATCATGAGGGTTGGCAAAAACAAATAAAGCACGCCAATCTTATTTCTTTCTTTCCCCTTGAATCCCTCTCCTCTCTCCTCCTCTCCTGCCGTGGCTTGTTGAGAAGAAGATTTTTTTTTTTTTGGAATGTTGAATCAGACAACAGCAGCAAATCCTCCTACCCCGGTATAGCATCTAACCGGTACCGGACCAGAACCGCCAGGCCTCCATCCCGTAGGAGGATATATCGGTGCTGCATCGGTGTCAAGTCCATTTCCTCCACATCACCAGAGAAACATATATATTTATATCTGATGATCAACCTAGTCACGTCTTTATTGTTGTTGTTGATTAATCTGTGGAAAAGCAACAGAGTCAATGCGGGATGGTGAATGTCACTTCTGCTTTTGAAATATCACTAAAATAAATAGGATTACTCATTACAAAACAAATATTACTACTTTATTGTTACTTGTTGGAGTAAGCAGTAATTTCTCCACCCTGCCAAAATTGGTGCAGCAAGAATACTAAGGGAATTGTTTGGAATGAACAATGGTGAAATGTTTTTTTATCGGTCTTCAAAACCCCGTATCGGTTGGATGTGTTTGGTCAAATTTCCTCTGAACTGAACAGGCGTATTCTGGCAGATCACTCCGCTTTCGGCTACAAGTGACTATTCAAGAAGTAGCGGTTCAAGGCGGGACTTGATCTCAGAAGAATCCCTGGCCCGGGGCTATGACTAACTCCTCAAACAACAGCGGGGGGAATGTCTAGCCTGGAGCGAGCCTAAACCCAAAGTAGGTGTGGCCTTGCGTGTTGCTTGTTGACAGACAGGCTGGTAGGGAACTGATGAACACATACACACACTCCAAAAAAATACCAACACACAAGGAGGTGCGAAATTAGAGTAATGTAAGTGTAATATGTTCCTTCCGCCGTTGCAAGCTAGCACATAAACTCATAAACTCCCCGCTGAGTTGCGTTCAGCATCATTAAAGGTTGTGAAATGCTGTCATTATCGAACATTGTT
Organism: Hoplostethus mediterraneus; assembly: GCA_034670385.1. Taxonomy (NCBI): domain Eukaryota; kingdom Metazoa; phylum Chordata; class Actinopteri; order Trachichthyiformes; family Trachichthyidae; genus Hoplostethus; species Hoplostethus mediterraneus. Next base: position 307,543 of record JAXDDW010000122.1, on the reverse strand, counting down.
AAACAGACAAAGGGCATGATAACTCTGTGTTGATCTGGTCATTCGTCTTTCCACATATGCTGCCTGCTTTTCCTTCAGTGGTCCACACACACACACACACACACACACACACACACACACACACACACACACACACACACACACACACACACACACACACACACACACACACACACACACACACACACACACACACACACACACACAGAGGGTGAGAGAGAGACAGAGAAAGACTCTCCACACTACCCAGAAACAGCTATCCCATAATTACAGCCTTAAACACCATGGTTACCGACCCTCTCAACGTCACAGCAACCCCAGCCAAACATTCCAACACTGATCACTGAATTGTGACACAACAGAGAGAGAGAGAGAGAGACAAAGACAGACAGAAAGAAAGAAAGAAAGAAAGAAAGAAAGAAAGAAAGAAAGAGAGACTTGTTTTTGTTTTTTCAGCAAGTACTTCTGTATTTCAGGCCAATAAAGCACCTTTGAAATGAAATTGAAAGTAAAAAATTGAGAGGGGGAGAGCAAAAAAGTCACATAGGACAAAGTGATATGAATGCACTTTGACAGCACTGACTGAAAAAGGAGAGCTCTTCAAAGGCTCCATAATGACAAAGAAATGAAAAAGGTAAATCAGAATAAAGAACTTAAAACAGTTTTTATTTCTGCTGATTTGGCAGCATTTCATACATTCTCAAATGTTTTTAATTAATAGCCCCATAAAAGTTCAACGTAGAACCATTTGAGCACAGTGCTATAGAGAACCTTTCTAAAAGGGTTTCTTAAAACAAGCCTACAGAGCCATTTTTGTTTAGAGTACAGGTTAGTCTTTTTTTTGCTGCTGACTCATCTACAGTGTAATATGGATTGCACATTAAGCGATGAGCCGACAAAAAAGACGATTCTGGGTCCATGTCAAACCATCCTAATACAATACCAGAAAAAAATGATGTGATTGAACATGGGGGGGTTGTTCAAATAAAATGTCAAAAAGAAAAACACGATCCCACCTTTATATGTAATGCTATCTTGCAAGCAAAGTAAAGTCAGTAATGCTCTTGAACGATTATTATATACCCATACTAAAACCCTTTTTCTCTAACATACAAGCCAGTTTTCTACCTAAAAGAGTTCTTTCATTATATACCCATTCTGCGTACTGGTGATTGTTCACATGAGCAGTTGTAACACAATAGGCAGCATGAAGATCCACATGTATGTGCATGAGCCCTGAAGCGCCCAGTCTAAGCCTGTATTTAAGAGCTTTACTAACCTGTACTTAAGACAGGTAGCAGACACTTAAAACCTACTAACACACACCCTCCGATTACTCTCTGTGTGTGTGTGTGTGTGTGTGTGTGTGTTAGCGCGAGAGATTAACAAGCTTTACCTCACTGGCCAACAACATATTTTCAATGAATCACTGCAGCATTAATCTTTACATTGGAGTAAAATGTTCAGGCTTCACAACACGGCAGCTGAAAACCGGGTCCAGCCCTCTGATAGCCCTGGCACATATGCGATATGCCCATATTTAGAATAAATCAATAAATCAATCTGTATCTGAAGTGTAAATCTCTTCTCTCACATGAATCTGGTGAGAAACCTGCAGCTGGGATTACAGTGTTGACTCAGCGATGAGTCGGCGGGGAACAACATCCCTGTGATTCACAGCTCGTTGTTTGTCTGCTAACTGTATTGTGCTGCCCAGTGAAAAGCAAGGTGTTATGAATCACAAAAATAAAGCCATAAAAACAGTAACATAAGCATAAGTGGTATTTTTAACGCTAAAGTTTTGCTTTTTTTGTTAGTGCCATTAGCAATATTTCCATCCAACTTTCCAGCAAATTTTAAGCAAACTATTGAAATGTTTAATGGTGATGATGACTTTTATTTCATGCTGTCTGAAAAAAGAAGTACACTTGATAGTGATAAATAACCACTAATGGTACCATAATGGAGACTTCTACATGTTAGAAACAACACGTATGGCATTCTAATGTTCCAACTACCGCCATGATGGAGACTTCTACATGGGAAAGACATTTCTGGAGATAGTGGTGGACAGCCAACATTTCAACATTTCATTTCATCTAACGCCTCTTTTGAACTGCTGTACATTGAGACGGAACCATTCGCACCGATGTAGAAAAACCTTGATACTGAGGTATTTGCCTTGAAATTTGAGTTGTTATTTCCATCAGATGTTCCAGAAGATCCAGAGGCAAACGTCTGCTTTGCCTCGTAGCCGGCTCTTAATGTGAAATCCCCCCAAAAAAGTGAATCCATCTGATCTATTCGAGTTCTGAGAGTCGACCACTCAAGAATGTTGATTTGCATGGGAATGGCCGTTGTAAATGAGCAAGTCGGTGACCAGCGTGGTATGAGTCAGTCCCAAACGGCACAAAGCCTTATCTGTCAGCGCCGGTCCAGACTTTCCCTGAATGGGTCTCATAGACTGCTACAGGATCCATGTTAAAAGGTGACTGCGTCCACTTATCTAGCAGCTCACAGTTGGGTTTCCTAGTACGGTGTAACTCACTGCATTCACAGGTTCATTTTCACCCCTGAGGTGGTTTCCCTCCTTAGTTGGGTCGGTTCGGTCCTATGAGAACGTGGCAGTCTGGCCCGAGACCTCGCTTCTCATTTTCCAAAAACCAACCCCAGAGCTTTGTTTAACTGTGCATTATGGGGGGGTCGAACACGCTGTGAATTAGGGGTGACGGGACAAGTTTTACCCCAGAAGTAAGCCCTTTCCTGCACCAAATTTCTGACCAATGAAGGGAATGGCTTTAGTTGATGAATTATGGTTTTGCTTGAAAGTTTGTTGTGTAAATGTAACTGAATCGATGCGAAAATGCAACAAAGGAACACCTTGTCCTGTGGTTTGGACCACATCACGTAGACTAGATTTAGTTAGGAAACTGCTGCAGGTATGCGGTAGATGGCAAACTGGACGTTGATTGCTTGAAACAGAACAGAAATCTACTCTTATTTCCTCATCCAATGACGGTAAAGTTGGGAATATGCAACCTTTTATTCTCTGTCAAAAAAAAGCAAAAAGCCAAATTTTGGTTTGGCTGAGCTTTTCCAATTCAATGCTGCCGATCCACTGCTTGTCACACAACAATGATTCATGTATCATATTTTATTGCATCAATGGGATGGCTTGTTTATCAAAATCAAAAGGCAGTTTGCTGGTATAGCGCTTTTGAGGCCATAATGTGAATGCGGGATAGAGCAGCTTTGCGGGGGACCTTGACAGGGACCGTAGGGTACGGGACTGGCTCGTCGACTAGCTTTCTAGAGCCATTAATAGAAAGGGTTTGGCCAAACATTGACCAGAGCCATGACAGAGTCTGATCGTGTCTGATGTGTGTTTGGAGGCTGGCAAGATGGCGGTGCGTACCTGCAGGCTGGCAGGTCCTACAACAACTCTACGCAAAAAAACATCTCGCCTATTTTGTCAATCCTCTACCTGATCAAGGCAACAAAAAGAACCTGAACATTAATCTGATGCAACGGGAGAATCCTACCACAACTTTGCAAAAATCATTTATTGTTTGTCTCTCCCTGACCATATTCCTGCTTTCCGTGCACTGCTGCTATACTACCTGGCATGACGGCAAAATACACCTTGCCAAAACGGTGAGCCAATTTTGTGTTTACAACACATTGCTCGACAATGGCCACGCCAAACCACATAGTCACCTGAGCATAACATCAAGCACTCAGTCGAAAGACATTTTGTACTTATTAACAATCCTGATGCTAGCCGGGGACATAGAATTGAATCCAGGACCTCACCTGCTGGGTGATGATTTGACATCTCCGCTCGGCGTGATGAGCCTGCTCCGTGCTGTGTCCCCGGTGCCGGTGACCTCCTATGGTGTTGTGTTCCCTGGCCTGATCGAGACTGCCTCTGTAATTGCTCCACAATTACCTGCACTGATGCCGGGTGCACTCCCAACTCTTTCGGGTGTAGGCCTACCTGGCCTGTTGCATACTGCCACAGCCTCAACAGGATTATTCTCTGGCATTACAACGTATGCTTGAATCACGCAGACTCTGCCGACAAGGAACATCTACGGCTCAGCGCAACTTCATCAGGGCGCTTGGGGTTTTATATCCATGATCGATATGCAACTGTGTTTGCAAAGACAACCAGCATGGCTATTTCGCGGAGCAGCACAACTCTCCGGGGCATCAAACGACTCTGGCGCCAGGTTACCACATGGGCTGCCATCTACATCAGTAGCATCACAGATGGAACCGGCGACCATTTGTGATGGTGAGTGTAACTCTTATGCTTTTCACACTACACTTAACCCCGGGCTAACGTCTTTCTTAACCCTGGGTTAAGGACGCATTTAACCCCGGGCTAAGCAGCGTTTCACACTTGCATTTTTGAAAGAGGGATAACACCGCTTTTAACCCTGGGTTAACAAACCCTGCTATGAAGCAGGGTTAGCACCGCTTTTGTGGCGCTATCCCCGAAATGTGGTGCTAAGAACAATAGTGTGAAACGTTGTGAGGTTAGAATGTAACAGCGAGTTAAACATTAGCATTAAGCGTTAACCCGGGGTTTACAAGCTTACAGTGTGAAATCCTGAACACTGAATACCCAGGGTCAATTGTTAGCCCAGGGTTAAAGAAAACTAGTGTGAAACGTGAGATAAGTTAACCCAGGGCTATTATAACCCAGGGTTATAATATATATATACATATTCAAGTGTGAAAAGCCTATCTGTTGCACCCCCACCAACAACAACATTAACTGGGAACAAAAGCTCCATCCCAACACTGAGACTGAAATCTTTGAACCTGACGATAAAGAAACAACACAAAATGCACTTTTTTCAAACTCTTAATAACGCCAAACTTATCTGGGAATCACAAGCTAAACCAAAAGGACTTTTACTGGACCATATTAACATTCGTAGTTTAGTGACCAAAACGGAGCAAATGGAACATTTATTGAGCGATTCTAACAGTGATATACTAGGCATATCAGAAAGTTGGTTAACTCCTTCATCACCAACTGCTGCTATCAACATTCCAGGATACAATACGTTTAGAAGAGATAGAGGAATAGGACGAGGGGGGGAGACTATAGGTTTATGTGAAGGACTGTTTAAATTGTAAGCTAATTGAGTGGCCAGTAGAAATAGATATTGTATGGGTCTCAATATATTTCTTTCTCTCGAAATGTCATTCACTATGATATGTTTGTACCGACCTCCTTCCTCTAAAAATACATTCTATGATCAACTTAAAACAATTTTAAAACATTGCAATTTTAAAAGGGAAATTATTCTTATGGGTGACTTTAACATCAATTGGGATAGTAAATCAGACAGAAAAAAATTGAAACAACTAACAGATAACTTCAATCTTACTCAAGTCATACAAGGTCCAACAAGAATAACCAATACATCCAAAACAACAATTGATCTAATTTTCACAAATAAGTCTGACAGGATTACCAAAACTTGTAATCTTCTATCAGGGCTTTCTGACCATAATTTTATCCTATGCACAAGAAAAATCAACTGGAAACATCTCACTAGCCCCATTAGGGTTAGTAGCCATCATATAATACCTAAAAATGAACAACAAAATTTGAAGAATGCATTGCAACAATATGATTGGTCCAATGTTTTAATGAATAATGAAGTTGAGGATAGCTGTAACACTTTTACTAAATCCACTTTAGTACTTTACTTTACAAAAAAAGTGGAATCCAAAAAGCGTAAAAAAAACACTACCTTGGCTGAAGGATGATATTTGGAAATTAATGAAAGAGAAAGATAATGCACTAAAAAAATCTCTAAAAACTGGGCTCACTAGTGACCGACATACTTTCACATCACTTAGAAATAAAGTTGTAAAACAGATCCGTAAAGCTAAAGCAGACTTTTTTATTGAGATGATAGATGGGGCAAATGGAAATGGAAAATTGATATGGGAAAACCTAAATAAGTTAATAGGAAGAAACAAAGACACGAAACCCAATGATGTACAGCTCCAGGTGAATGGTACTCTGACTAACGATTTGGACATCACTGTCAGTAGCTTCAACAATTTTTTCATAAGTTCAGTTGAGAAATTGACAATGCACTTTAAATGCCCAGACACTCCCCATAACCCTCTTGTTGACAAAAAAACAGTGTTTAGCTTAGGGGACATATCTGTTTCTGAGGTTCTAAAAATAATTTCCTCTTTGAAAAGTTCTAAAGCCAGGGACGCATTTGGTCTGGACAGTAACTTTATAAAGCACCACAGAGAGGCTCTTGCACACCCAATTGCACACCTAATAAACCTGTCCATAAAACAGGGTAGAGTGCCATCCACCTGGAAGATTGCCAAGGTTACCCCAGTCTTTAAGGCTAGTGACAAGACCAAACCGGAGAACTATTGGCCGATAAGTATCTTACCAGTTGTATCAAAAGGTGGCCGAGAAATGGGTTGCCATGCACTTAACAGAACATCTTAACAATGGACATACCCCTCTCCATCCAATGCAGTTAGGATTTCGCAAAACATCACTCCACCGACACAATCATTTGTTATTTTCATGAGAACATCAAAGGTTTATTAGACCAGGGTGGTTATGTAGGAGCTGTTTTTCTTGACTTGAAAAGAGCTTTCGACACGATAAACCATGATGTACTTCTCTCGAAATTGTCTCATTTTAATTTCTCTAATGGTGCCCTCTGTTGGATGAAATCATATTTGTCAAATAGAAAACAAGCTGTACAGATAGGAAACTCACAATCACTTTACCTCAACTGTTCAGTTGGGGTTCCACAAGGCTCTATTTTGGGACCAATACTGTTCAGTCTTTATGTCAATAATCTACCAAAGGTCTGCCCAAATGTTAAAGTACAATTATATGCTGACGACACAGTATTATATGTGTATGCGAAAACAAAGCAAGAAGCTGCTGCAGCACTGTCTGCAGTACCTGTATCCGACTGGCTCAAAGGATCATGTCTACATCATAAACATAAAAAAGTACAACAAACATAAAAACAACATAAAAAAGTACAACAAACCTAGGTGTAGGACTATATTCAGTCAAATGGTGGTGTCTGTAAGAGGCACACATTCCTGGAACAAGTTACCAGTACACATCAGGGACTGCGACAAGTATTGAGCATTTAAAAAAAAATCTCAAACATTGGTTAAAAACAAACCAGTTATGTACCCACACATAATATCTGTTTCCTCCTCTGGTACCTGTTCCCGGGGGCTTTCGGTTCATTGTGCACTTTATCTTTTTTACTTTTTATTGTAATACTGTTTGTAATTTGTCTTTTGTAATTGTGGGGTTTGTTTCGTGTTTTTGTGAGTACCTGCCTTGGGTAATTTGTCTTTTGTAATTGTGAGGTTTGTTGAGTACCTGCCTTGGGACTGCGGATGAAATTTAGCAATTGCGCTAATTCCGGCACATTTACATTGATGTGTAATGCTGATATGTTGATTAATGTGCACTGTCCCAATTCAATAAAAAAATAAAAAAATAAATCTCTTAGTTCACTAGAGCTAAGAGGTGTTGGCTGTAAATATGTAACCGTGTCCTTTATGGTTTGACCGATATGGGATTTTCAAGGCCGAGGCTGATACTTTTGGATTCAAGCTGCCGACAGAAGAAGAAGCCTCTGAAACAGAATTTAGACCATCATGTGAGAGTAAAACCCAGAACAGTTGTAGTAATAATAATAAAAAAAGATAATAGTAATATATTCATTCATACTTGTGTGCAATCCAATCAAAATGTCTCATTAGGATCAATTCAGGTAAAGGGCTTCCCATAGACAACCAGTGTAGTATTGATACAATAAATATGTGATCAAACTGTCATATCCACCCAATCATATCCACCACATCAGAGGTGGACCACCACTGACCAGACCGGATCCAGCCAATCCATGGGTCATACTGTGGAGCTAAAGACCGACGATCAAAACAGTCAACCTCCAGTGGTGTCCATAAAGTGTTTCCAGGTTCTCTGCATGCAGCGACACTCTATCTAGGTCAAAGGTGACTGTGCCTCAGATCTGTGGCTGAGTCAAGTTTACTGGCATGCATGAGTCACATATTTCTGTACTAGTTGTCTAGTACAGGTGAACTAGGTAAATTGGGGGGGGGGGGGGGTCTAGAAACTGGGGTGATAACTGCACTGGTGACACACTGCTATTCTGGTGGGTTATTAGCACCTTATCACTGGCTTGTATAGGGGCAGGTTTATAGGATGAAAATGGCTAACCCAGCTGACTTTATGGATGACACCTGTGTGTCCTTTAACGTGGGGGGTGGGGAAAGACTGACTACTGTGGTGGGTGGCTGTGTGTGTGGTTTGGTGCATGGGGGTGTTACTGGAGCCAGAACACCCTGGGGGAGCTGGAGATGTGTGTGTGGGTGTGTGCGGGTGTGTGTCGGAGGGGATTTCCTGCTGCAAAGCTGGCCTCCATGACTCAGTCAGTGAGTCAGTAGAAATACATGGTGCACTAGAGGTGAACTGACACAGTGAAGACAACACCTCATTCTTCTACCTCACAAGAGTTTCATTACTAGGGGCTTTGAAGTTGCGTCGCACATCTCCGAGCAACCCTCTCCTGGCTCCAAAAAGAGAGCTAGCTGAACCAGATTGTTGTGGTGTATCTGTAGATCTGTTGTGTGATCAGGTAGATTTGTCTCTAAATGTAGGTTACTGTGACTCAGTAAACTGTCTTGTCTTTAGCCCTAGTCTCTACTCCAAAACACTGGAGGTGGAGCTTGAGAAGAGTCAGCTCAGATAACTCGAACAAACTGTTAGCTAGTTAAGTAGCCAGCAGGCTTAGTTACTGTTAACATGGGACTAGATAGATACAGTGGTGGCCAAAATTGTTAGAACACCTGACAGATCTGAAAATATTGACCTTTTCTTGCCTCCAATACATGATTTCATTTCATAATGTTCATGAAACATGCAGATGGTTGCTCTGAGCACAACAAATATCAGATGAAGTGAGTCCTACTGTTTTTATCCACTTTTAACTTGAATATTTGGTATGTCCACCTTTTGCAGCAATTCAAAAGAATCACACAGCTGTATCCTAAGACTCTTGCATCACCATCAGTTTAACCACGATCACACCTGACAATGATTACACAAGTAATTTGGCTTCTTCTGTGAAGGAACATGATTGTGTGACATTGACAGTGAAATAGGCCTAGCTTGTTTTTTGTAAGGAAAATGACGTAAATCTCCTTATGATGGCTCTATTCTATGGTTTATAGAGCATAATGATGACTTTGTATATATTTCATTCGTTTTATGGGTATTTTAATGGCCAATTGAACAAAAACAACTGAAACCTCTTAAATGTAAGTGTTCTAATAATTTTGGCCACCACTGTAGATAGCGCTTTATTGTCCCCGATGGGAAACTGCAGTTACGCAGCAGTTGTATAAATATATATATATATATATATTTATTTTTTTAAATATACAAAAAACATAAACTATACAATGTAGTACAAGACTACTAGCCACTGCTAACGCTAACTTCTACTAGATGTGTTAGCTAGTGTGCTAATCAGATGTGTTAACAACAAGACTGTGATGGTTAGCTAGCTAACAAGCTGACATTATCTAAACACCTCCAATATGGCCACCAGAAGTAAGTTACGTCACCTGAAAACGCTCTATTCATTTCAGCAGCATTTGGACTACAACCCTCCACTGAAAGCCAGACTTAGTCCATATATTGTCCTAACCAAACAACAGCTAATTGGATGCCGCCATTCTTAGTGGCCGCTACTTCAGATCGGCTGCCACAAAACAAGATTAGCAATTCATTTGAATTAACCGGGATGAAAGATGGAATAGGGAAACCTGACTCTGAAAGAACAAGGGAAGATGAGATTCTCACTCACACTCACACACACCTCCATGGTATGGGGGGAATCCTCTTCATCTATTTAAAAACCAGCACAGTTTCCTTGCCCCGGTTAAACCCTCGGTTCTGAAATAGATTGTCGCCGACTGCCTTCCGACTGCAGCCTCAACAACTGCATGGTTAAAGAAGAATTTAAGATTTTTTTTTTTTTTTTTAAACGAGATACTGACATATTTGTATGGTTTAACTACCAGTACGAGTCAAGAAGGTGAAAGCCAGAAATCTCAGTGCATGGGCAGGTAAATGGCTGAGCGATTGGTATTGATCAAGAACCCCATCAACCCCCGCAAGATATATTATGGTCATTTTGTGTGACGGGGCAGGAACAATCTGACTTACTGCACCTTTATTAGGGGACTATTTTCAACAGCACATTGGTATTTATTGCTGGTGGCTGAGCAGCAGAGGCGAAACAACGCTACGGCAATGCACAACCCTGTAATCAATAGCATCATAGATGTCTCTTACGCCTTTTTGTCACCGTTGTTTTGTGATGATTTTCAGCACCGCTTTAATGCTGACTAAGTATTCAGTGCATCCCCATGAAATGTATTCAGCATTTAGACCATGGGACACTAAAACTCTCCACTGGAAGGCAGGATAATAATAACAATAAAACATATTCAGGCATACTTGTGTGGAATCTGATCAAAAAGTCAACTTAAGAGCTTCCTATAGACAACCAGTGTTGTACTGCTCAATTCAACAATACATATATTGTATTTGTCACATACACACGGGGTGTGCAGTGAAATGAAAAGATGTGATCAAATATGTGATCAAACTCTATCATATCCATCATATCAGAGGTGGATGACACTGATTGGCTGGTGAGACAACTAGTACCATTACAACCATTATTATTAGTGAATGCCACGGAATACTAATAAGTGTGAGATTGGGTTCAAATATGTGGCTGCTTATGATTTCTATAACAATGGGATACAATTACACACTTATTACTGTGTGTTATTGTTAATTACACACACACAGTGATCTCAACAGTGTTTCGATGTCATCCACATTCCAAACTTCTGTGTAATTATCACACACACACGCACACACACACACACAGCAGTGGGCTGTGTGTGTGTGTTGACCCAGAGCCAGGCCTTTCAAACAATAGGAGTGTTACAGCCAAGGGATCCCTGCGACCAGTTCGCCTCTTTCGTTTCTTGTCTCCCTTTCACTTTATCAAACTACCTTTCTCCACCCCCCACCCCCCCCTTTCAATCGTTTGTCTTATTCAATAGCTCAGCATAACAAATCCCCTGGTTTCTCCTGCCTCTTTGCTCTCGTTTTAGTCCAGCATTTTTCTCTTTAATCCGACCGATTCCCTTTCCCTCCCTCCCTCCGGCCATAAAACCTTCATTTCTCTCCACTTTCCTCTGAGTCAGCAGAAACAAAGAGCACTGCGTCTCTCTCTCTCTCCCTCTCTCCCTCTCCCTCTCCCTCCCTCCCCAGAGCTGTAAACCTTCCTAACTCTAAGTCCGACAAGGCTTATGTGTAAATGCGGGAAAAGCAACAAACCGAAAGCAGAAAAAAACTGTGCTTTTCAACAGCTGAAGCTGTATGTAACATATGAAGCTGGATGTATCATCTTAGTTCTGCAACCGTGCAACAAGTCATTTTTGCACATCCTGCATATGATGCAAATTTCACATGATTTTTCTTCATTTTCTCATTTGTTATATATTGCACATGGGGAGAGGGAGTCAGAGGTGAGAGGTTTTTGTTTTTTTTCCCCGCTTATTTCATATTTTGGTCCATTTTCATACCTTTTTTTCCATGTTTTTCTTTTGTCTCACTATGTTATGGTGCTATGTGCTATATTGCACAGTGGAGTAATACTGGACTTCATACTGCTTTATTCTTTTCATTCATACATTGTACCTAATACTTAATACCTAGTGATGTAATGGTCAGATGAGGTACATTTATGACCCTGTATTACTCTATTCTTATCCATGTTTTTCTAGGCTGTATTCTATTGCTACTTGTTGCTGCAACGACCCAATTTGAATATATTTGACCCAATTGAATATACAGTCCCATATAATATGATCTTAAAACATGGTTTGCACAGTAGAGCCTGTAGAAAATCTAGTTTGTTTGGCTCTTTCTGTGTCCTACTTACAAGACGTATGGCAAAATATGTCCGTCTGCAGACAACCGGTGTTTTACTTTGAAAACTTTCAAACTTTTACTTTGAAAAGCAAAGCAGGACAAAGACGTGGCAGCAACTTATACTTGAATAGTTGAATAGCACTTTGGTCTGAATGAAAGACAATGAAGTACCTTCTACCTACGTCTATTGACTTTAAACCCTTAACACACACACACACACACACACACACACACACACACACACTCTCTCCCTGCTGAGAGTCAACAAAAGGTAGGAATCCACAGAAAAAATGTTAACTCCACTTTTCCCCCCACCTCCCCTTCCCCTTCTCTCTTTTCCTTTTCTTCACACTGAATCCTTCCTTCCCTCCTTCCTTCACAGCTGGAGTATTTAGCAGGTCCTGCTAAAGCGTTCACACACACACACACACACACACTAAAAGACACAAAAAAGAAGTAGCACC